>DWIY01001248.1:0-10462 GCA_018248615.1 Erynnis brizo brizo
GTCTATGGGCTGCAGTGACCACTTAACATCAGGTGGCCTGCATGCCCGTTTGCTATTCATTTTTATAAAAAAAAAGTTATATACGCGTCCGTTCAAAGCACAGGTATATATCTTAGTAAAAGTTTTACTACTTCATCTTTAGTTTATACGAGATCTGGACAAACTTAAGAGTAAAATAAATTATTTTATTGGTACATCAAAAAACGTTGACGCTAACTTCGAATCTAATGATGTGTTCCGCAGATCAGTAGATCAATAATAAGGAAAACCATAGTATTTAAATAGATGATTACCTACAATACAGTGATCGTTGAATGAATTTATTTTAAATGTTAAGTTGTAATAACTCAAATCGTGTAGATGGGTGATAGAACGATTAGCAGCAGCATGTTTTTCATGTACTGTGCTCTGATTTAGAAACTGCTTCACGGACAGCCTTAGGTATACGAGTATTTCGGTTATGCTTATTTGAGGTAAAAGGTTTAAAGCCCGCTAGTGTAAAATAGGAGTATGTTTAAGAAGGTTTAAGTTGTAAGTAAGAAGTTTTAACCTTCGGGAATTTGAAATATTCTAGACATTTGCTTACTGAATACACAAACCAAGCAAAACCATAAAGATCTTTGCTTCTGAGTATCCTGACTTGCCCGCCCACTGCAGCGTATGCGGAAACGATAAGTCGGACTCCTTAGTAGACACTATGCGAGAAATTGGTAGGTGCCCCTAGTTTCAGTTCTCTAAACGGTCACTACTCGTATTTGGATGTCAATTGATGACAAATTCATGCGCATACGAATTTCCTAAAAATCTTGAAGCAGTACCTATACGTATAGTGCACGCATCCACGTAATACTACGTAAAGTTATCCTTACTTTTTATTGCTCTTTTTTGTACCGCAGTTATTAAGAAAAATTGCACTATGTGACGTCGAAACATGTTTCCATTCAATCGAGAAACAGTCTGCATTATACCTCTTTAAAATAGTACCTTTACTAGAAATAAATGTATAGGTAATATTTATATACATAAAGCCTTGATTATAATATGGAAACTGGATATATTATGCTGGTGATGTTTACACTGGTCTGTACAAATATGGAACTCGTCTCACATAGGGGAAGGCCTGAAGCAAGTATACTTCAGGTTGCTGTCTTGCAACATAGGTGGAGTGAGGGTTGCTCCAATGTACCTATTAAATTAATCTGTACGTAAACTTGTCACACATTGATTGAAGTTCAACATGAATTTACAGAATATTGTAAATTGTAAGGGGCCCAGCTCACGTTACCAGTTTCGTTTATGATCCGATAGAGAACCTTACGAATAAGAGTAGGTAAGTTATGATGTTTCATATTATATCTATCATAGATATAACCAAGCAAGGGCAAGTTTAATCGCAGTAATGTTAATGGCTATCTTTATGTGCATGCGCGTACGCAGGCTTGACGGACAACCGGCAAAAAAGTACACCATAAACGTCGTTTATGGCGGCAAATAAAGCTTCGCCATCTCCGCAGTCCCTGTAGTGAATTATTGCTTTATTGCTTCAGAAATATTTCACAAACAGAAAATATTTTATGATTCTCAGGCTAAGAGCGCCATATTTCATTTTTAAGCCATAGATAATAAAATTCGTAAGTCACCAGAGACGAGACAAAAGTGCAGTAGTTCTTGGCAGATTTGGATTACTTACAATATTTAACAAAAAAAAAAATCATATCGGTACATAACGCCATTTCAAATAGTATTAATAAAAAAAAATACATTGTAATTATTTAAATCTGAAACTAACGATAGCATCTTATCATAAGAAGCTATCGTTAATTTTAGATCTTATGCAAATGATGATTTTGCGTGAATTTGTATGCTACCGTCATCATCTTTGCTTGTTTCATGGCTCATTTTCATGTGCTTTTCAGATAATTTAAGTAGGTAATTTTAAATTAAAACAATGTAGATCTGAGTGCCTATCTTTGTGATTCACACTGTGCTATCCCTCCCATATAATTACGCATAAAATATTTATTTCGGAGTCATCTTCGGAAATTTCGCGTTTCGACGGTTGAAACATAAAATTGGAATAGTTAATGCTCGGCGAAATCGTTAAAGCGAAGTGAAGACTGTAATTGGAAGGCATTAAATGTAAGCAGGATTGTTATAGCTGACTGTTAAACCCTTAGCGGGCATTAGTCCTGTGTTTACACGTTGCAATACTACAATGTTTTGTATCGCGACCGTTCGCTACGCCTCGCGAACGGTGTAATCATAGGTCTGCCTTGTTCCAAGAACTAGTATTGTTTAAGCTTTGACCTAAATACTTGTTTCCTAAATCCGATTATACAAAAGAAAATTAACCATAGGTACGATTGCCCATTACTGCTAAAGAGACATTATTGGGACGTTTTTCAATACATTTTGTGTGCGTGCCTCTACAATCGAATTTAGATTTATAAATCGCGATTCTAATAAATAGTTGTATTTAAAAACTTGTATTTAATGACTGTTAATATGACAAAATAGTAAACATAAAATAAACAGCTGCAAGTCGAGTGACGATTTTCTAAGTTGCCTCCAATTTCGTTTTAGTCGGCGTCTGTGAAAATTAAATTTCTGCATCCATAAAAACTTATTTACAACACTTGTCAACGTCTCATTATCTCGTCGCACGAAGTGGTAATAAACAGCCAAACAGGGCGCAAAGAAATTGTGCATTTGAAAAAAGAACAAAAGAACATTGTCAAAACATGTGTCCGGGCCGCTAGTAAAAACAAATATCGTCGCCAAGTTGATTTGGCGCGCCCCGTGAGCTCCGTTTGGAAACAAAAGAAAGTCCCAATTTCGTTCCACGAACGATCCAGCTTTTCGACAAAGTTGTAATTGTCGAGTTTTTTACGTACGAACCGTGCGTCATATACGAGTAAGTTCTGAGAAGGTTTAAGAACGGAGGTGAGTGCGGTTGAGATCTGTAATGCCGCGACTACACTGAACTGAAACACATTTTAATGTAGTCTTAGTTATTACAATAAACTGTTATACAGCCAAGCTTTTGATGCGTAATGCGTTGTAAGTGAAAAGTTCAATCGATTCGTACCTACATTATAAGTATTTTGTATAGAGAGGCTTTCCATAGCTTTCCATAGAGAGGCATTCACTATTACGTGGTTGAAACACAAACATTTACCTTGTATTAATAAGTCATTTTTTATTTTTAAAGTAATACCACAACTTGGGCAGATTTTCACCTGTACTTTACAATAACATGGTTTATATTTTGTCAACGCACAATGTAAGCAAAGCCTTATACTTTATGCAAAATTAGTGCATCCATTATACAGACACGGTTGCAGGATGCAAACTCATTAGGACCTTTTTGGGTCTTTTCGGAACATTGAAATATTGCGATTGCTATGGTTATCATCATTAGTACTGTCGCGAGACGTGTATCAAATCAGACTGTGGTTATAATGATGTGTGTGACAGTTATTAATAAAAATCTGTTTTTGCACTCGAACAATACGTGTTCCAAATTAATTTAAATATTATGGTGTACGTATTCTAGTACAAAAATCTAGCGTAGGTACCTACCTACCATAGATTTACCTTCAATACACAATTTTACGTCATTTACTAATTATAATTTGCTGTTTGATGGGGAGGTGGAGAAGTCTTGCAAAAGCCTACACGTAAGAAGAAGGGGAATAAAATTGATTAAAAATGAAAATTCCCATAAAATAATGCATGCACGCCTGAATATTGCCCCTACCAATACTTGTCACGGTGATTCGTGCAGACACCAGCGATAGCTGTCCAAAAACGATGATGTCCTAAACTCGATATAAATACACATTAAATGACACATTGTGTGTAGCTATACAAATTACGGTCAGACTAGTAGGGACATTTTGCGAAGTCGTCTAAATTAATTGGCCCCGTTTCCCGTCCGATGCCGTCAGCTCCGCAGCCCGGCAGTGGAAAAAAAAAAGTAGAAAAAATTTGAATTTTCAAATAGGAAATTACGTCGTGGAATCGGTGGAGCGTTCGTAATGTATTAACTCCAGTTGGTAGGACTGTCAGTGTAATTTTTCAGCGTTGGCACTGCAATCGGAAGTGCACCGGCGGCATCGGCCTTTTTGTTTCTACAGCGGTCGACTCCATGATGGTTTTCGGAAGCGAGGTCGCCACTCATCGCCATTCGACTATCGGCCAATATTTCACTTCGAATTTATTGACTTCTCAGTAATTTTGCCGGAGCGATGGTGAATGTCGACGGAAGGTATTCCATTTTGTATGCGAATGCTCTTTTTGAATATAACCCACATTTAACTCTTGCGGTGGGCGCTTCGATAAATGTTTAAAGTTGAAATATCACATGTGTTTTAACCGAAGCTTTTAGATATGATTGCTGATTTTGTGCTTTTGGTGTATTTTTATGTTGACATTTTCTTAAGAAGATAATTCTGAAATTCTCAATAAGAAATGCATATGTTATTATTACTTGTAAGTGGTCAAATTAGTTGGTTTTGGGGGGTACTATCCGCCTTACTCATAAACCGTCGTGAAGCAATACAGCAATTGGTCCTGTCTGCTATCCAACGAACGCAATCACCCCCTAACATGAACACTAAATAAATCGGGAGAAAAATTGGTATCCGTTAGTTACATTAATCACAGCCTTCCCCTGATAGGAAGGTCGAATTTGGAAAACAACTGGAAAATCGTATTGAAGCCTGTTTCCGTGGGAAAGCGTCATGCCAGCGTCACAATGAAGCGGAATATCATTACACTATTACACACACGTCCAAAATACACGTACATTACCCCGTGAGAATGTATTGTCTCACCCAACATGTCATAACATGTAATCTGGAATATTAACAACTAGTTGTGACGTCTTGGGCGACGAACGCACTGTCCGTTTGCTTCTACATTTCACAGAATCATCTGTTTTTTTCTTAAAGTCGTTACTTTCGTACAAAGTTCTCATTGTGTCTTTAATCAATTTGCATAAAAATATTTTATTAACATTTTTAAATAATAATTTGTCCAATTGTATACGAGTTATACGAGAAAATTACTTAATTTATATCTAAAACTAATGAAACTAAGTTATTGTTAAGTGTTGCGTTTCAGTAGTTGGGAAAACCGTGATATCCAATTTTTTTGGATGATTTGTATTAAAATGCATATCATGTATGAATAATTATGACCACAGATGTATAAGTTATGACGGAATTCGGCTACAGGATAGTGCATAAACTGCTTAGAACAGTGAACTAAATGTCGCGTCTTTGGTAAGTAATGATCACTTTGTATGTAGTAATTTTACCAAATGGTGGTCGTCTAAGAAACGGAGCTGAAATAAATGATATAATTTGTAAAATAAATTATAGCATTCAACCGATCATAGTCCTTGGGAGTATCAACGTAAGTACAACCTTGAACTAATCACTGGTCTATTTAGGTACGTGAACTAGCTAAACGTGACTTAAATTAGTTATTCCGCGGCAACGATAAAGAAGAAAACACATACAGGCTAAGCTAATCTATGGCGTGTAAAACCTCATAAATTACACGTTGTTCTCATTTATATATCGACCTATATTCGAAATATAATTTAATTTAGTAAACGACGGTGCGTGAACGAGGAACGAGGCTCGAAATATTGCCCTTTCTAATAAGCGTAACACTGCCCATAACTCAATTAAAACTAGAGTCCATTTAAATTACCATCTTAATAACACGCACTTGCCCCGCTACCTGGCTTGTGTAAACAGAAACGGGTCTGGAAGAGTCTTTATATTGTTTTAGAATAGTTTTTGTTTTTGTAATCTTGATCTTGGTTTGTTTTTTGGAAATTTTATTTTTAAGAATCTTGAGGGTAATTTTTTGTTGGCTAATTTGGGTTTGGAATTTCTGTACTATTCTAATCAACTCATCTTTAATTTTAAACTTGAAAATATTGGATTGTGGTCCGATTTTTGAATATTTAAAATTTCCTCAGACCTTGATATGACAGATTCCTCAGACCGTGACATCCGTTTCTGACGCCCACGCTTTTTGACATTTAAATAGTTTTAAATAAACATTTCTTTGGGTCGTATCTAGCCTTACCAATTTTGTCGATTATTGTAACATTTCTAATTTGTAAAGAAATAGAGCTCGCTTCGGGCTAGAAATGAAAAATTGTAAATAATGTGTTTGTAGACGTCGACGAGCCAACGATTAGGGCGCAATCTATCACACTGCCGCGTGTTCCGACGTCGCGACACCGACTTAGTAGGATATCTTTTGTACAATGTCTGGCAAAAACACAATTTAAATATCAGTTTAAGATGGTGACTTCAAAATTGGCTCACTGACTGGATCCGACTGTATCCACATACCTAATATCACAGTTAGGTTAAATCTCCCCACAATATTGGGTCTCTCCCCACAATAAGAAAAGCCGAAGTATTCACCACCACACAGCTTCAAGGCGAATTGGTGGAGACACGGCTAAGGCCAAGATAGGGCCTTCGGCGGACAATTGAGACTGTACATGTCCTTCAAATTTAGCGCCGAGTTAGTTTAACTTTACATTTGTGATCGCTTGCGATTTTTTCGAGCAAGGGTCCATCCTGTCTGCTATGCATTACTTATGTTAGAAAAGTTGTCATAGGGTTACGAATGCCATAAAAAGCGAGAATTGTATCCTTGTATATCTGCCTACTAGTGCACTAACTCGTACTAGAAGAAAAATAAGAAAAAGTCGTGAATAATGTGTTTGAGACGTTGACGAGTCGCGATTAGCTGTATAATCCATCACGCTGTCACGCTGTCCCGTCACTTGTATTGTGCTGGTAACGGGACAAACCTTGCGTATTTAGGTGATTTGTGTACTGAGAAAAATAATCATGATTATCACGACAAGAAATTCTGCATTATGGCCTTTGAGATTGTGTACTTGTGTGGGTCAAAATTTACCATAGGTATATACCATAATATACCATAATTATTCATATCTAAGCAGAAAAATATTTGTACATCATGGTATGGTTATTGGAATAAAATAGAGGCGATTTTTCTAATTTCTCAGGAGCTGCAGTAAAGTGTCAATCCTCAAAGAAAAAGTTTAAAGGTTGCAGTGCAATACAGAACCGTGTAGATACCTATACAGTTATACATACTTTTTGAACAACAATGGTTCTGCTGCCTATAAAATCAACGATTGACGAAGGTTTTACTTTAATATTTTATTACCTGATTTTAACACCTGATGTTATGGTCACTACAGCTCATGGATTCCCACGTCTATCTATTGGATAGAATTAAGATAGGAATTCCCTTGGAAACAGATCGTATGTGGATATAACAAATATTTTCTGACGATTACATTAATGATTCATGGACCACGAAGGTGGTGACAATTATTTCCTCGGACCACCTCAAGTGGCTTTTCAACTAATTTTGCGCAAAACTGGGAACGATTCACGAAACCATAAAAATACCTACGAAGCAGAGACTCAGAGAATAATGGAGATTCTCGAGCATTGCTTAAATTATTATGATTATTTGATATTATGACATAATAATTTGTGATACGTCAGCGCGCTTCCATAACAATCTTTATGTAGGCAGGTGTAAATGTTTTGGCGCGAATAAATTTATAATATAATAATGATTTGTGTACACATTGTGAAGTGCTTGAACCTAACCATTAGAAACGGCATTTGCAGGTCATTAACTTAAGGCGAAGGTTACAATTATTTGAAGACCTTGCGAAATTTGATTTATCATATATTTAATGATTTTTTACTTAAAAGTGGTGACGATTTTAAAGTTTCGCCAATGACTTCATATGCCTTGAAGAAGAATTCTCAGCCACGTTTCCTCATGATGTCTCCTACATTAATACGACCTATCATTTTTAATGAACTTATTTTAGAAAAGTAGGATAGTTGATAATTAAATCTAAAAGACACAAATGATTCTGAAAAAAGCTTTTATTTTAAAATAAGGTACCGATTACCCAAGTACCTCTTCACTGTATGTATGTAAAGATATAATGATCAAAGTAGTAAACGCAGTTAATTAAAAGCAGGAAAAAGTTTTTGCCGGAGAAATTGAGCTCACGTAGAATAATTTATAGTAACATCGCACCGTCATTGTTCTTCGTATATTAGAGTCAAAATTTCACAAACGTCAATTAATATTAATAGACACCTGAGTCTGAGCCAAAATTTCCTAAGAAAAACGCCGCGCCTGACAGCGATGCGCACGTTGTTTTATTTTTTTGTTTCTATAGGGTTCTGCAGGAATAAAAGAGTATAAATTTAATTAAATCGATTCTTAGTCTTTTTATATTGAAAAATTAAGCACGAGTGGTATCCATGGCTTGTACTCAATCACTTCAACGTTTCCCAAATGCAAAAGAGACATGAAAAGGAGTTTGAAAAGTTTTGACGACAGCTATCTATCGATAACAACCGGTAGTCTTAACGCGGCTTTCGAAGTACGGAAGTGTCATGAAAATATTCACCCATCTAAGAAGTACCACACCAATCATTGTTTAAAAATTTTCTATAAGAAAGCTTACAGCTTGCGACCATCGGATATGCTTCTGTTACCAAAATCGCGTGAAAAACGGCTGTGTGGTTCAGTTACGATACTTCAATTATCGTACGAAACTTCAACTATGTGAACTGAGAGCCAAAAAATATAGCCTCTGGATGTAAAGGAAATATTGATTCTGTTATTAAATGTGAAGACAAAATGAAACTATACCGAACCTTCAAATAAAAGTAAAAACGCTTGTTATAAAATAACACGTTGTGACCTTAGCAAACGCGGGACGGACGAATCCTCGAAATAAATTAAAAAATACTCACTCATCATCAATCAAACCGACTCGATTCCATCAATATAATTTACTTTTTGTAGTTTTTACCCGAAAGCGCCCTCCGTGACTTGCAATAGTGGTTGCGCCAGGTACGGACAGACTGACATACTCCAATACCATACTATTAATTAGATCGACCCTGATTTACAGCTAGAATTCAATTTGCTAAACGTATTCGTCTAAATTCGGTGTAAGCCGATTTATAGTGAATGCTAAAGGTCATTTATCAACATATTTTTCAATTTTGATGATTTACCAAGAGCAGTCTTGCAATCTATGTTTGAGTAGTAGGTACTTATATTAATTTTAGTTGCTTGGATCGCATAGAATGATCTCTATCCCTCATTGCCATACAGAATTCTAAGCCAGTTGTTTTTTTATCATAACAATAATTTTATTAATATGGTACTTATGCAGTCACATAACAAAACTGTTTTGTTATGTGACTGCCTTGTCATACGGACATTTTCTATCGTCAAAAATAAATCCGCTGTTCTACGTAAGAAAATTGGCACAGCGGTCGCCGGAATGTCTCACCGTAACTAGGTTCTAGGCTCGTGCTTTTTATGTCTGCTGCACCCTTGAGATATTGTGTCCTAATTTACCAATCCAGGCATATTTCTGTGAAATTCTTCGACCGATGCAAATACTCGTATTTCGGTAATCGATAGCACGAAACAATCGATAATTTCTCGATGTACGTAACGGGACTGTTGTGGAGGCCGTCCTACGTTGTCAATCTGGACGGTGACATGTCGAAACGGTTTCGGCCGTGGCTGCCAGTAATCGGTTTTCTCCAATAAACGTCGATTAGACGCGCCGGCGTCAGCACGCTCGGGAACGACCGCGTACACTCGTGTGCAACGGTGGTTATGAGCATTCGTTCACAATGATACGGAAATTTTAATAACTTCTAGATTTCTCAGGAAAATTCTGTAAAGGAAAATTACTTAGTTTTCATACGGAAAAAATGAAAGGGATAAAGGAGTAAAATGATAAAAGATGAAATGGATAAAAGGTATAAATAAAGTATCTTTTTGTTACTGTCAAAATGATAAAAATCTTAACTTGTAATCCTACAGATTTCATATTTACGATGAATTTTTTGATGTAAGTATTCGAAATATACGTAATACGAATAGCTTTATTGGGACTGACGATCATTGCTCACTTTGAATATGGTCTATGGTATGGAAGGCATTTTAGAAAAGATCTACAGATCATCCAAAAGCGAAGTTTAAAATATCTTTTCGAATTATAAATTAAATATTTTATTATCGTGAAGTGTATATTAATCATATTGTCACCGGCAAAGTATTTCAATAAATAAAGTAAAATTTAAAGTTTTTATCGACGACTGTACATGCCATGGTCGTGACCAGCCAGCGATTTCAATTATTATCTAGAAGTCGTTTCTCTGCCTAGTGAGGTAGTAATTCTAATCATACTGTTATCCAACTTTGGACTCAGACACCTTTCGACTGTAATTAAAATACTAGGTACGTTAATAAAATAAATAAATAAATAACGCTTCATACTCATAGCCCCACACTAGGATTCCCTGTGTCGTGGGTGCCATGGACACAC
>DWIY01001249.1:0-10461 GCA_018248615.1 Erynnis brizo brizo
GCAACTGACAATCTGTTATAGGGCGACTTCGTTTTAAAAACGATTTCGTATATCTATCTCGTTCTAACATACTGTATGTATCCTTAGTCTTTTCTCTTTCACATTGCCAATCTCTAACGTTAGTTAGAATAATAATACATCTATGAACAAAACAATAAAAATTTATTTCAAAAAGATCAAGTCAACCTGTAAATGTACCAGGAGCTTAGCGCTTTATAGGCGGTTAACATTGCCCGAATAGCCAACGGGAATACAGCTCTGTGTTACATTTCGACAGGTAATTTGGGGTTTGTTTCCGATTTACTGTCACGCCACGCTAACACCGATCCAGTCGAAAGTACCAGGCGAACATCAGACCGTAGGAAATTTATCGGCTCTATAGGGAATTCTGTGAATTTGACAGCCGCGACAGTCGTAACGAGATTAACAATGATTACGCAGTATCAGCTATCAATTGGGCTGCCAACTCTATTTGCTGCTGTAAATTATGAGAGAAATTTAGCTTTTATTGTAAGAATACTGCTTATTTTGTGTTCATTTTTCGAGTAAACTCGACTTTTGCAGACCTCATACGTATCGACTTGAGCTCATTATTAATAACAAGTTTTCGCCCACGACTTTGTCCGCGTGGACCTAAAAAATTGATCCGGAAAGGGATAAAAAGTATCCTTTAATCCAGGGCATAATCTATCTGTATATCAAATTTCATCCAAATCTATTCAGCCGTTTTTGCCTGAAAGAGTAACAAACATCCACAATTACAATAGTATAGTTGCCGTCACGAATGATGAGCATAACTTTCATTGGTCGTTTGACATTTGACATTTGACATTGACTGCGCTGCGGTTCACGCGATTGGTTCGTCAGTTGTCAGTTCATTAGTGCTTCGTCGTCTAACCAATAGACGCGTTTTTCCGGCTGCTATTCATTGGCCGAAAGTGTACAATATCCCTACCACCGATTATCTGCGCTCACGACTCATGACGGTTACTATATAGTTATTTATAAGAAATATTTTCGTCTTGCTAATTTAACCCTATCTGTGGCCGATCCTTAAAATTAACTAGCATTTAAAGTATTCTTAGATTGCATCTTATTTGTAAATAATTTGATATCGTTAAATTAAAACAGGTAAACTGCCTGAATGGTTTTTTTTCGTCAAGTAATTTTATCCAACTACTTCCTTTACTAATTGCATGTAGTTTTGAATGAAACCAGAAGTGACCCAATGCAGGTGATATTTAAGTTTTGTTAAACGCAATTAAATTCCTTAGAACAGTCATTGGTCCTAATTCCGAAAGGCCGAATTCTTATCGACTGGGCCATCATCGCTTTAATACCTGTAGCAGATGCTAATAGTAATATAAATGCTGACAATGAGTAGAGTAGCGCCCTGCTCACCTTTCTGTCTGCCACATCTTTGGCATGCAGGTACGATGATCAGGCACATGACACACATAGCACACAGGCACTACCTATCTATGTATTAATAAATCATTTTCATCATTTTCAAATGTGGTTCAATACGTACTGAGACGTAATCGTATATGGACCGAACTGTAAGATGATAATTTTGTACCAGAATTATAGGTACTTACCTACAATTTGCAATTCTACCAGAAGGGCAACGTGTCAAATTCAAATTTCAATAAATTATAGTTGAATTTCAACTACTTGGCGATCTTTTGCATCTTGCATCTAGCATAAATTATTATACAAAGGGCTTTAAAATGGTAGCCACACACGTTCCAGTATATTTAGACTTGCACAATTATACTGGAACTAGCGGTCCGCCTCGGCTTCGCCCGTGGTACATACATGCACTAAGGGCATAGGTACATACATGCACTTAGCTATCCAACGGTGAAAGAATTCTTGAAATCGATCCAGTAGTTCCTGAGATTAGCGCTTTATAGGCAAACAAACTCTTCAGCTTTATAATATTAGTTATACTGGAATGTATCGCTGCCGTAACGGTATCACGTCTGTTCTACGTACCTTAACATAAATAAAATATAATATAATTTTATAATTTAAAAATATTTATTTATCCACTTGTTTTTAGCTTTCTTGTTCTTTACGCAGTCGGGGTTTTTGTTTTCTTTTAATAATTTTTTTATTTATAGACTGCAAATAGAAACCGTAGTACTTAGGCAAAAACAAATTCTCAACATCATAGAAAATTAACTGCGCAAACTAATTTCTTGCAGTGAAGGCACTTTTTGTTCCCAGAAAGAAAAGAAAAGAGCGAGCTCTCTCGGAACTTTCTGTAGTCGGGAATTTTTCAGCGAAACCAAGCAGGGAATATTCTATGGTCAGGCACTACCCTATTATTAACCTAGCACGTAATTACATAAACGATAATCCTAACTTATCGGAGTTATCGACCTCTATCACGTGGGTGTGTGGATGTGTGGGTGTGTTTGATTGCAGCGTGCATGTGTGCGTTCATTACGCTGATGACTATTGATCAATCACGGCTCGCTACGTAACGTGCCTCCCCTCAGGGGTTGTTATTAAATCGATATACTATGCACTATGACCCTTTGATGTTATCGGTTTTCATTAAAATGATACATTATTTGTCGGTGTTTCGGATCAAAGCTGTTTATTCTGACTGATGCCTTCTTCCGGATATTTCTATGATATGGAAGTAGCAACCCTTTGCTTGCTTTTCTTAACTACGCTCTTCCTTGCTCTAGTGCTCGAGAAGCTGTCGATCCCAGCAGTTGTTATTGACAGTTATTAATAATTATAATACATTTGCGATTAGCCGGTATTTACGTAATGCGGATATGTATATATCCACCTTCCTACAGACTAGAAAGTAGAATCCGAGGGTGGAGATCTACTAATCCACGTTGGAGCAGCACTGAAGTGAGCTCCAAACCTCATCCTTGTAGGAAGAGACTCATACCCAATAATGTGACACAAAGGGTTGCAACCTAGGTTGAACAACCTAAACACTGATTGAATGTGAAAAAAATAAAGGAATGCGTTTATTGTTGACTGTTACACGAGAAAGATGTTACAAAAAATATTATAAGTTGAGAACAGTCTACCCTACCCTATGCGGTCATATAATAATTGTGTCTTACATAACTAATACTTAATTTTACATTTTATGGCAATTCTTGATGTCTAATGAATGTCTGCGGCCATTTTTTCAATTTTTCCAAAAATGTAAACAGTTTTAAAACATGGCCTGATAGCGTAAAGTCTGGACAGTAACAAATACGGGGCGTTTGCCGCGGCTCTAACTGCGGTAACAAACGATGCCACTTGTCATGTCCCAACACTGTACGAATGGCCGTCTGCTGCCGTGGACTGGCGTGATGACTAGGCCAAATTTTCCAAAACTAGTTTGCGATTGCATCAAGTCAAATCACTCAAGATGTCTTTAAATCGTAAAACACAAAAAAGTACAAAAGTTAGTAGGCTTTGTAAATGTTATAATTTAATTTTTTATCACGTTGATTTTGTGAATTAACAAAATATACTGAATAGATTTCCGCTTCTTGTCAAGAGATGGCGCCACGGGTATCTTGGATCACGCTATCGAAGTTTTCTACAGCGCTGGCATATACAGGCCGAATTTTTCTTTACCTATATACGCACTTCAAATAAATACTTTTACTTATTACACCATTCGATAATATTTCTAATAAGGAACGAATTCTGGAAAGAAATGTTGTGTGAACTTTTCACATATCCAAATATACTGTAAGTATATTTAAACCCTGATTGAGCGTCCACCATACTTCTTCCATCAGTAGGTTCTTCGAGAAGTTCGTATTTATGTAAATACTATTTTTTAGTTATACAAAATGCAAAGTGTGGACAAGTACAGTCGCCAGGCGGACAGGTGCTGAGAGTATTGATCTTCTCTAGGGAACTTCCAGGCGCATCTGCGAAAATTTGCAAAGCAAACCCTGTTGCGGCCCTTTGAACCGATATATTGCGGGCTCTCTGCACCCTAAGCTCACCTTACACTGCTAGCTATACTATGAATATTTATAGTTTTGATTTATAGGTTTTCTAACGTACGTCCAGTGACCCTTCGTTTGATGGTATGGTGTTTGTTCAAATTGAGATACAAATAACTTGTTAAATGTTCAATTGTTTTTTTATATTGACGAGATTTGCCAGAGGTCGATTTAACCTGCCTGCCTACCACCAGATGCACTTTAAACTTGCTAAAAATATTTTGATTCAATCTAAAAATCTGGTCAAGCCTTTCGATTGATTATTGTCTCATTTCTTTTGGTTCTACGGCTCAGTAATCCATGAGCTAGACCTACACGTGCCCATTGCTATTCTTAAGTAGATAGTTGGTTGTAATTAATTTTCAGTTTTACACTGTTGTTTTTATTCTAAGTTGTCCCACAATTGGGTCATAAATGTATGATATTGTAAAGAAGGTATTTTGTTGACCTAACTTAAAATAATAAAAAAGAACATTAATTATTATTACAAAATGAAATATAATGTTCAAAATGTACTAGTCTAAAGTCTAGACGTTAACTATCTAATTCTGTGCTTATATAATTATCATGTTTTTAGCTTCGCTTGCAGTGCAGTGTCGGCGGGGTATCGGTGTACAAATCAAATATTGGCACGTCGTCTGGCGGCGTGTGACTCACCGCGACGGCAACGTAGCCACCACACACCACACGGCTGTCCACCTTTGAACCGATGGACGCTAATTGTGTGTTTAGCTCGTTTGATGGCGTGGCGCTTGTTCGAATCCAGTTTTAATCTGCGCGGCAAATTGCTTGTTGAATACTATCTAATGGTTTTTTAATATTGAATAATGTGTCATCACCAATAAAAAATGTTTTAAAAAATTTGCTTAACTATTTATTTTAAAAAAGGATGATAAATTACGTAATTAAGTGCTTCGTTAGTTGATTTATTTATCTAGTTGTAATTTATTAGAGTAACTTTTGTTGTAATTTTTAATAGATAGATCTACCTACTTCTTTTTGAATGATCATAAAATGCCCTAGTCTAAATTAATAAAAGAGTTTATCGTCTTTGTTATTTTTGTACCTACGAAATGTCCATTCAACGTGACTGTCGTGGTTGACATTACACGTTTTTTTATTCAGGCTCCCATAAATAGTCAGCGTGTAGACCAGCATGACATGACGTATAGATAGACTGATGAATCAGGGCGACAGGAGTAGACGGGAATGCGTCAAATTAAATATTTACCGCGGGGGCACGCCGGGAGGCGATGCATAGCTACCAGGTAGGGTTGCCACGCGTCGGGATAAAGTCGGACATACCTAGTTAGGCTTTACTGAATGCGTGCCCGGTGCCCGCTAAATTATACGGTGTGCGGCTTGTCCGGCTTTTATTAGGCTTTTCCACTTTGACCAGTCACCCCTTAAAGTGTGATTCTCCGGCGAACTAGCGCTGAGCGTTATAACTTCTTTCCTCGTCTCTATGTCAGCTACTCACTTAGTCTCTCTCACTACAAAACTGGCTGGTATGTCCGGCTTTGTTTGACGACCTGGCAACCCTACTACCAGGAGTGCATAACTGCATAGCTAGCTAGCGAGCTAGGGTCCGCCTTTGTTGTCGCTTCCAATTGTGCATTTTTTGTTTTGTGACCTGAGGACTGTCTGGAGGGCATTGTATTTTAAAGTAAAATTTTTGTTTTATATTCGCGAAAAGAGTTTTTTACCGAATTCATTGTTATATCCGATGTTATTATTGCTGAATATTATTGAAAAACACAGCGTTGACTTAGACAGTTTTCAATTCGTTCTATTTTCTAAGGGTCTAAACTCTAGTAGCTTATTCATAATATTGATAAAACTCATCAACCAACTACTTATGCCAATAGGTAATTGGCGTTTCTATTATTACACATGGAAGCATTTACCAAATTAGATAACCCTCTTCACACCTCCTTAAAACGATGCTCCAAAATGTGTAAAAATTCTTGGGGCCGGATAACAAACTTACAAATGGTTTAGCAATACACGAATTTCTTATATAAAGATACCTAAAGAATTTTGAATTACGCATATCCGGTGGTTATTCAAAGGGTCGAAACTTTTAGGGCCAGTTTGGAAGTTACGACTTTATAACCTTATCTGCGTAACGTCCGTTCTCTCCACGGGAAGAGAAGTACTCGTACTTTTTATGGTTTCTTTACTACGCCGAAGATTATGTAATGCTTTTTGACTTGGATAATTTTGGGTATAAATTTTGTCGGCGTAATAAGTATTCATTTGGCTTAAATTTGCATTGTTTTCTATACTATTTTTGTGACAAAAATGTGTTTAATATTCTTAAAGATCTAAATATTTTAATATGTTTGTCTATTTATATAAATATAAGAGCCATAAGTGGTATACTTTGGTGTTTGAACATTTTAACTGTTAAAATACCGTGTGAGTTAAACTTTAGTCGTTATTTTAACGTAATAAGTCTGTTTGAAACACAAATACTGAAACTCAACAAAAATCTCTGTATTATATCTATGTATATGTATACCAGGGCGAGCACCTACGAGCAACACTGGGAAGTGCCACCGAGAATGCAAATTTTGTGACGTTTAAATTCTCACAAAAACATTTCCTGTCAGAGAGAATTAACATTTTCAGGAGCTTTTCAAGCGGACCTCTTCAAACTGTCTGGATGGAGCCGGGAAGCTAGATGGTGAGGTGGTTTTCATTTCTCAATTCAAATTGTAGTTGAATTTTCATAAAAATTGCAGTTTAAATGTTAGCTTAAGGAAAATTTAGCTGATTCTAATGCTTAATAGTCACGAAGATATTTTTTGTAAAGATATTAGAGAAAGCCCTTTATAAACGTAATCAAACCTAATGGAACACGCAATGATGTGCGGGAGGATGGATGGACTCTTTCACGCAAAAACGTCTAAACAAATTTGAATGAAATTTTGTACACAGGTAGATTATAACCTGGATAAAAATAAAGGATACTTAAGTCTCCAGCAGAGCTGCGAGGCAGATTCCATTTATTAAATGAGTTTTGATATTCACAGCCAGTCACCCCTTGATGATAGTGGTATCTAATAAATAAAAAATATTCTAGTAAATATTACGCAAGCCACTAGAAATACAGAAAAAAAATTATTAATAGCATCTTTAAAGTTAAAAAAGAACCGAGCTCAAATAGCCCGGTTTCCATAAATTCGTAGAAATCCCGTTTTGAAAATTTGCATAGGTTTTAGTCAGGGGTTGGGTTAGCGCAGTGCAGTGCTAGATAATTCATCCGAGCGGTCGCGGCTGCATCCCTTTGTTCGGTGCAACGTACAGCTATTTCTATAGCCTACCTATGACTATATCTGTTTTTATGTCATAGACTGAATATGGACTTTACAAATCAAATAAAACAAACCCAAATTTGTCTTTTTTACCCGTCATCGCAAACGTTGCTCGTAAGACAACGTCATTGCAATATCTTGTCGCATGTCAGAGTCTATTTCACTTTGGATAGCTCCGTAATGAGCCCTTTGTTAAATTTTGTCGTGTTGGTTGCCCGGTTGGTTATGTCAGCCAATTAGGACACGAGCTTACGCGTTCCCGAGAAATCGAATTAAATTATTAGAGTTTTAATAAAGCGGCGTTAGCTCAGTAGCTAGGAGATCGACCAGTTTCACGGGGGGTCCGGGTTCTAATTCCAGTGGCACGCACCAATGATTTTTTAAAACTTCGTGTGGAAAGCTGCATGAGACTTCATAATGTTCTCAAAGGCATGTGAACTAATGGGAAGTCCAGCGACCCAAACTAGACCAGTGTGGTGGACTAAGACCTTCATTGTGAGATGAGACCCGACCCTGCAGTGGGTCATAAATAAAATGTATACTGCTGATGTATTGGTTTTCAGGACAACAAAACAAAGGGGTTTCCAGCCAAGAGACTGCATTGTTACGTAAAACCGCATGCGTTTTCAAAATTGTTGTGCGGTCGTTTTATGCGGTAATAGTTACATTGTCTGATTTCGATTAAAATTGTTTCACGTGTATACCTAATTGGCCTGAAATATCCCAAAATACCCTCAAATTGTTTCATTGTTTAATTTCAGAATTAAACATTAATAGAACAGGGATATATTTCTATGTATTGTTGACTCGATTTTTAGCATTAAAATGGTAAATTTTTTTGATTCCCCTTTAAACAAAACTCATGTTGACCTGAAAACCATAAAAAAGTTGTAGTCAGAGAGCTGCGCTCCGAATATGTCAGGAAATATGAATTTACTCCAATCTAAAAGTCGCGACCCGAATCCGCCAGTACACTCGTAAATGACGAATACATCAAGCCTCTACAGTTTGCGACAGAATAATCATCATTAAGCCGCTTCTATTCACGGCAGCGACCCGAAATCACTCCCCTAAGTAATGAAGTACCTTATTACGACGACAATATCATGGAATAAGTTAAAAGTTTTACGTACGAATCCGGCTCAAACGTCACAATAACACGCAAACCGTCAAACGAACGAACATAAATCAAGCCTGAGGCCGTTGTACTCAGCGGAACCGGAAACAGAGTCGATGCACCCTGCGCGCACACCTCCGCACACCTTCGAACACACACAAAACAGTTGTGAGCGTGACACGAATACAGAACGCGGAAGTTTGACATTAACATACATTTTCGATCCATGCACACTTGCGAGATTTTCCTCGTTGCTACACGTCTGAAACGCACACTGTTGCAGGGGTTTTCTAGGATTGTGCGCGTGTGTGGGTGCCGCCGTGTAGGCACGGGCGCGGGGGTGTGGCGGGCACGCGCCACTCGCTTTGAAGAGAACTGGGATAGTGCACGTGTGTGCGAGTCTGTGCGCCGCTGTGTGCGTGATTCAGCTGAGTAATGAACATACAGGATGCGGTTTTTCAGTGGAAAATTTCATGTTTCCTGAAATTTTGAATTTGCACCAATTATTACTTGAATTTGAATTCGAAAACTAATAGAGGATAATAATATATTTTTACATCCCTTTGTAGTTGTTGTTTATTTTCGAGCGATTTATGGCATTTTCCGGAAAAATCAATTAAGAGATCGGGAGAAGATGCAGAACGTGGTTTTAAAAAAATTAAATGGAAAAAATAATAAAGAGACTTTAAGGATATTAGTATTGATACTAATATCCTTATTATTATATTATTATGTTTAAATTAGTTAATAGTGTTCGTTCAAATCTAATAATAATAACAATCATTTGAATTTAAATTCTTTCTATAACAGCCTATAGCATCTAGGGGCGCGGTGTATCGTTGTGTGAGTGCTCTGTAAGGACGGTTCGCTCGTGTGCGTCGCGGGCTCGCCCGGCGCACCCCCGTTCACGGCCAGGGGTCGCCGACCGCGCCCGGGCTACGCCGTAACCCCGCTACGGAGCTACGACGTAGCTCGTAGCTTCCTATTGTTTTAATTTTATATACCACCTACGTACATGCATGCATTGTCTACTTATTGGGTCACTTGTTTTTTCATTCTTTCAGTACTGATTAATCGAGAACGTTCTGGTGTAGGTATATATGTCGATAGGTTGTATTGCGTACATAGGAAGTGCATTGCAGTATTGCATGTTTCAGTTACGATATAGATAGATCGACATATCTTGTTGATGTTATTTTTCTTTTGAAATTTCTCGATTAACAAAAAAACGGTTAACAATTTATATATTTTAATCTGACTACTGTTGGAATTATGAAATAAGGACACTACACGCTCTAAACTTCTATGAATCTAATTCAAACTAAATGACCGACTATTTTAGAGTGGAGTACGCTAACCAGATAAGTTTTTGCAGTTTGAATTAACATTACCGACTAATTTTTACCCTATACTGTTAATTTCAAGTGCTCCTACGAGCTTATTATGCGGAATTCATTACGTAAAAGCTTTTAAACTTTAGCCTTGCTGGTTTCATTCTGTTCTACCTGTAGTACAGTAGGCATAGCGCCCTGCCCGAGCACATTAATAATTCTTTGCAGAGCAAAACCAAGGTTTGTATGAAACTGCTACAGACAGTACAATACAGCTCCACTTACTACCATGTGATTAAATTTGAACTTTACGCCTTTTTGATAAGGTAGATATCTGACTGCGTCTAGTGGCAGCAGATACTTTGCATTTCGAGTTGGCGTATTAAGGCTTGTTACGTGTGTTACTTTATCGTTATGCATTTCCCTCCTTTCTTTATCACTTTATATTAAATTCCGTGCTATTGAGTTTATATTTTAAATAAAAGTAACTTCATGACATAATATGGGATAAAATATCTGTTTTACAATCTGTGTGTTTGATACCTAATTTGATGACTTACGGTCTACAGTATGTGGATACAAATGAATGTTTGTAAGGATGAATGGGTGAATCACGCAAAAACGGCTGAACACATACCTACAGATGAAATTTAGGATACACATAGTTAAAAACCTGGATTTACATATAGGATACTTTTTATACCTCA
>DWIY01001250.1:0-10461 GCA_018248615.1 Erynnis brizo brizo
TACAGAGAGATAAGGGAGGGTGGTGGGTCCATACCAAAACAAGTTCCACGTGTGCGGATTGTTGCAAAGAAATATAATACAACTTGAATTGGAGATACTTACAAATTGGATCATCAGTAAGATAGATTGCGATTCTGAGAAATATCTCGGAGTCGCAATCTATCTTACTTACAAGCTCAGACTCTTGCTTACGCTTAGATTTACTTGATTAATTCCAATTAGAAAGATTTGTGTGAGAATATTCTCATACCCAAATAGTACAAAGTTACAAACCAAGAAGTAAATTTTAACTTAAACTTTTCTTATTTCTAAACATAACGTCTAGATAAAACACATGTTTTCAAACGCCCTAATAGAAACAGGCAGCTTCCGAATAAGGATTCCATTAGTGTCGACAAAAATACATCGAAAGAAAACTTGTTAAAAGAAAAACTGGTCTCTATGTTTCAATAAAGGCAACGAATCAGCATAAACTGCTTTATTTCTTTGCGAGTCAAATTACTTTCAAATATCGGTAACAACCACGGATAAACATCTAAATAAGTCACGCAAATGTAAGCACTTGCCATGTCAAAATATTTGAAATTTGTGTAATGTGCAACCATCTCGCTGTTTCATTTTGTATGCACTCACGCCGTACGTCCTCACAGTTTATCATTACTCCAATCCAATAACTTAAATAAAATCGACTTAATTATCATATCGAGTTCGAAACGAATGGAATGATGAAGACCATAAATTAAATAATTCGCATTTTTCTTACTGGCGGTTTTAATTCGACTTCGTGTTGATGTAGGATTTCCATGACTAAACGTTTTTGTTTTATCTCAGTAGTTAAAAAGCGGCATGCTTGATCTTCATACTTATGGGTTAACTTGCATTTTCTATTTAGATTTATATCTGTGCTAACGACATACAATTTTGACGCACGGTTTTGCGTTTCGAGGGCAAAAAGTTTCTAAAATGTTCGCCATGTTTGGTTCGCCACTCGGTGACCAGTTCTCGAATTCCGACGAATTTTTCACACCTATCTGTCATAGGAATTCCGAATAACACTTTTTATTTTATAAACCAACGAAAGAAACAACAAGACCTTAAAGAAGCAACGCTGCTTTTTAGCAGCTTATAAATTAATCTTGATTATTTATTATACGTATAGGACACTTTTTATCTCGCACTGGGCCAAATTATTAAACCTGCGCGGATGAAATCGAGGTTTGTAGAGACTCTCTACATTTTCTCTCTATATTTCAATGCTCTATATTTTAATGTTCCCGCTCTACTTTTTGCGGCAAAGGGCAGAGCCGTTCGGTATCCGAGCGATCCGCCGTCGATCCACTATCGATCGGGCGGAATCTTCCCAATGCCGATACAATGTCATATACAAGTAATTGTATATAATTGGTATTTCTCAAGAACAATGACACGAAATTACCCTTTGAGTGAAATAATTATGGTACGTTTTTGCACTTCGCCCGGCCGCTTTGAGAAACGCCGTGGTCGGTTTTATAGTCGATGGTATTGTTTTGTCATTGGTTAAATAAGATTACGCATGTCCTGGAGTCTGGAGGGACTGTCCGATCTGGACCGAATCCATTTATCGGTGTATTGACGATATTTGTCTCCTGGATGTTTTTGTAATGATGCCTATTTAACTAGAAGTTTGATAGGCAAGACTTCTTTAAATTTTGATCTATAGAGTCGATTTTTTTTGCAATTGTTTGAAAGGAAAAGCAAAAGGTAGAAGTTTGATAAGAAAATGTTCTATAATGTTGGATATCCTTGGACATCGAGTTGAATGTTGCAATTATTGTTTGAAAGGACAAGCATTTCCAGACTATAGTATTACATCACTTTTGAAGAGACAATCAGTGTTTCCTCCTAAGTTGATAAAATGTGTTAGTTTTATAGTACTTATGTAATACAATTTTCCCTAAAGCCCTATACAGTAGTATAGATATAGTAATATCTACTAATCTAGGAGTACCTAGTAATAGTTATGATTATTTTCTATTTCTCTACACCATTTACCCTGTTACACTGTTTACCATTATTTGTTTGTTTTCGGATTGGGATTGCGATAGTTTAACTACTCGTAACTTTCATTGAATCGGTGTTCGATGTGATGCA
Organism: Erynnis brizo brizo; assembly: GCA_018248615.1. Taxonomy (NCBI): domain Eukaryota; kingdom Metazoa; phylum Arthropoda; class Insecta; order Lepidoptera; family Hesperiidae; genus Erynnis; species Erynnis brizo. The sequence goes on from DWIY01001250.1 coordinate 2,131, forward strand.
CACTGCAATAGTGCAATACTCATGCAATTCATTGAGGTCTAAAAAGGACTGTCTCATGAGTATTATAGTAAGTATACTTATTTATATACCTAAGTATAGAAGCATGACAGGGTACACCACAAAAGTTCTAATTTAAAACTTTCAGTAAAGGGGTATTGACCATTCCTATTTATTTGCGAAACCTACTTTAAACACCGAATAACTCACACTTCTGAGCTCCACAGCAATATTTTTGCGTCTGTATCAGTACAGAAAATCTGAAATCATTGACGTTTTTACGCGGTTATGTTAAGTGTTGGAATTCAAGTTTTTGCGTCGGTACTGTTTATGTCAGCCCCCCACTCGTCGCGACTTTTTCCGACTTATTTAAAGCTTTAATGAATAAGAATAGAGTGGGAAAAAGCGGCGTCGTTTGATTTACGCAGCCTTATCGCGAAATGCGATAGCCGGTGCATAGGAGCAGGCTTCGTCTAGATTTGAGACGTTTTTGGTTTCTATTTGGTTTGGAAATTCTTTATTATTTATAATTGGGATGTAGACATCATTCATAATTAATTTAAAATTGTGATGCCCATAAAAGAGAGCTTTCAGAAACGTCTGAAAACGCAGCTTCACTTCCGGTAGCAGTTGATCTTCCGATAGAAGTCATAAGTCCACTCCTGTATTCTTCCTCCTATGCTTGGATTCAAATCCATATTAATAATAATATATGAGCTGTCATACCTACATTTTAATATCGAAATAACGTAGGTACCTACAACGATAAAAATTCTCAATTTATGGATATCGCTAAATTACTATATTTTAATACCTACAATATTCAGCAGATATTTTCGCGCAGGTAAGTCATTTATCTGGCAAAATTACTGGGCTCATGCGACTGACTGATGGATAGATGACTCGCAGACGTCATTATAACTTGCGGGTATCAGTCCGAGATCGAACCCCTTTAATTACAATAATTGGTGCATCAATAAGCCAGTATACTTATCTGATGGGTTTAATTAAACCGTTCATTAATTACATTATAATTACAGCGGACAATGACGCCACCTGTCGGCGGAATGCCGAACTAACGATCTTATTGATCGCCCATCGGTGGTAAGAAGTGCATCCGGTCCGATTTTAGAGAAAAAATTGGCGCTTTGACGATAACGATGAGGTTTTGCGGAGATTTAAGGATCAAAAGACTCGTTAAGTTTTGGCGTTTTAAGTTAATTTGATATCCTTCGCTCATATGTTTGTCTGTCTCAAATCCATTAGTAATCCACTGCAAGATTAGGTCTCCCTTCACAATGAAACGTATGTAGGCCTTATCTTATCTTCTAAGGTATCTCCTTTGACGACGTCTAGTAAGATATCTTCTTTCACTACAAAAGTCGTAAATCACGAAATTACAAAAATGTCCATACCTAGTTAATACACAGATTTTGTGGCTATGGTTTAGATACTGTGGACGATGAAAAGACGATGGATTGGTGCACAGCACCAGCATCACGGGTCTGCGTCGATCACGAGGCGAAAAAACGCAACGGTGCCGATACGACATTGACGGATTCGGAACCTGACACAGGGCTGCCAACGTGTGAAATTATTAAAGTATTGATGCTTCTTTAGGCACAAAAGGCGGTAGTGTAGTTTTTAAGACTACGATATGCAACAATTTCAATGAAGATTGGAACTGATTTCAAGAGTAACCCCTTAGGAAGGGAAAAATTTATTCACTGAAAAACTAAACACTCGCCTGCATGAAATGTTTTAATCTTTTAATAATACTCTCGCAATTAAGATACATTTAACGGCACATCTTAAGTCACAATTAAGAACATTAAATTATTTGATCCACATGAAAAACAAACGTTATATATACCCTAACACTTAAGCTTAATTCAGAATGCATAATCAATACAGTAGGAGATGAAAAGAAAGAAAATTTAAACGGTAAAAATTATGAAACATGGAGATGCCGGGGATCGAACCCGGGGCCTTTCACATGCAAAGCGAACGCTCTACCACTGAGCTACATCCCCTTATAATTTTACTGATAAAACATATTATGTGCCATTTGAGGACATAAGACTAAGTAAGTAGTTAAACAAGTAACTAAAGACATGTGTTCAAATAGCAATTAAAATGTATTGTGATTTAAATTAATATTAACAAAATCGGTACGTAACATAAATCTTTAAGTAATAAGTAAGATAGTAGTAAGATATCTAATGATGATTTTCATTGCTGACTTGAGTTGCAGCAAGCTACAACGTTTTTTCACCAATGGACTTTTGCCGTGAGCCGGACGCCATAAAGATAGTCTGTTTAACATCTTCTCATACTAATGGCAGGCGTTAACTAAATATAGTATTAACTATAATACTTTGACGAAAGTGTTCATAAAAACAGACTTTTTGTATCCTTCTGTTGCAAAGGATACAGCATTAAGTGGTGTAGCATGTACCAAACTTATGCTACACCACTTAATGCGGATTTATTCACAATTCTAGCTTTGAAACATTTCGGATTTTGATGATTCTTATCACTGACAGCCCTACGGTAATATACATGGCAGAGACGCCGCCCTGACATGTTTACGGGCCAATTATTTGTATGGATTCCGTCGATAATGATTTCTTGTGTCCGCTCGGTCCGTCCGTCCGTCTGTACTTCATACGAACAGTCTTTTTCTGGGACCGTTCTGTCATTACCCAGGTGCGAGATTTATCGTTTATTTAAGTAAATTAACTTTTAAATGGAAATGGGTGTTTTTGGGGAGGAATCTCCATTTTTCGATCGCGTGAGCTCTTTAACTGATACTGTATGCGCTTTGTTTTGTATTGGTTTGCTTGTAGTTCGCAAAATTGGGCATTTTTTGGTGAGAAGGTGTTGGATTTCGGCCGAAACTCCAATAGTTTCGACGGTTAAATGTTTGGAACTGTGGCGCATTTTTGTCCTTTTATTTAGGAGATGATGTTTACTTGTAAATTTTCACTGAAGGGCATTTTTATGTGTATGTAAAAATAGATTTTTTGGAAAGTAGTAGTTTCCAATTTTTAGTTGAGAGATGTCAGGGGATGTAGCTCAGTGGTAGAGCGTTCGCTTTGCATGTGAAAGGCCCCGGGTTCGATCCCCGGCATCTCCAAAATTTTTTTGTAATAGGAGGTTTCGTAGTTTTACAAAATTATTGCCGCGATTTAAATCCCTCTTAATGACAACAGTTAATTTAGGAAAAAGTCTGTAGGTATTTAGGTATAAAAAATGGTTACATGCAGCACATGTATCAGAGCGAAATGGACACTTTTTGTTCCTCCTACCCTCTAAATCACACTCCTTTGATAAGGCAAAATCGAATTTTCTTGCTTTTCTTCAAATAATAATGGCGGCGGTATGTGCTATCCCAATAAAATAGCACTGGTTCTAAAGCCTTTCAAGTAACTTCCCCATCTTTCTATACCTAACATTTTAATTTCGGGGTGAACTAATGATATTCAACACATTTTTCCTATACTTACTTAAAATTAAAAAATATTTTTCGCATCGCTGTAAAATTATTTTTTCCTGCAAGACTGGTATTTCAGTGGATCTCATTTCCTCCTAAGCCTTATCGATCGCCTCCTACGCCCGCCGAATACATAATCAAAGTCTTTAACACGATCTCTACATTTGTTATAGACCTTAACACAAAGTGATAGAGTCGGTTTTCCTTTGATTTAGTGAACAAGGCTCTGGTTTTCATGATATAGAAGGTCAGATCGTACCTCTTGTGAAATATTAAGAGGAAGTTACGGAGGTAGTGGCTTCGATTCCACGTTGAAGGAAAGTAATGGGAGCGATTTTAGTTTATGGTAGAGATGGGCGAGTTTAGAAAAGTTTGCATAATTTCAAGGATATTTTCACATGAACTTAGATTGCAAGATGTTGACGTAAAGTTATTTTACTACCAATAGATAAATTTTCTTGCAGGCAGTATAGTAGTAGGTACGTATATTTGCCTAATTCTGCTACGACACTATTAAGTACCTAATAGCAGCAGTTACCAAATATTTTATTTATGATACACTACTGGAAATCTAATTGATGAGACATGTCATAGTGAAGGTTATAGGACCTTCCCTTTCATAAAAAAGGGTAGATGATTCCAAGGTTTCTTTATCATTTACATTAGGAAGGTTTGCAACGATTCTACAAATTATTTCAGCAAAATCTAATATTTACAAGGGCGTCATATCTTCATATTTATGTCATAAGCAACATTACAAATTTTGTCTACGCCGTAGCATCGTAGCAACGTAGCTCTACGTAATAAGCAGGCATATTCCGTAACGCTACAACTAATTTATTGCCATCACTGATCCGGAATTTACACCTTATCACGCGACCACGCCCACTCGCCAATGCCATTCGCCCCACGCCTTCCGCACGCGTGTTCCAACCAATCAGCGTGCCCCTTTCAAATTTTAAAACGACGCGACAACGTATACCCGTTTCAGTCGTTCGCACGAATGATAATGTTGCAAGAATAGATCGTAGGCGATATTATCGCGGATTCGAACACGAAATTTGAAATTTAATTCGAGAACGTAATTATTTTTGTAAAGAGTCTAATCTGAAAAACGATTTTAGGGTATGATTTTTTTTGTGGATTTTTATTACGGAATTATTAATAAAAAATATTTATACCTACATAACCTATATAAAAATATTTGGTGCCGCAAACCTACAATTTTAAATTTTATTTTTAAGTATCAATTTATTTTCACAGGACTTTTTTTAAATTGAATTAAATTAAAGGTAAAAAAAAAAAACATTTAATTCTACTCAACGTAAAATTCTCACCAAGACAAGTGAGTGTGACGCGTTATTAAAGATACCAGTAACTCAATTTACAAACTCTACATTTTGGAAAGACAAATTTCTTTGCCTACTTTATGCCTTACTTTGTTCTCCCCATAAAAAGGATTCGCAAATAAAATTTCTAAGTTCTTAAGTCGATGCGTAGACACGAAATAGGGTGTTGATTTAGTGATGTTCTAGTTTTTTACGTAAAAAGAAATCTTTGCAGTGAAAGATTGATGTTTTTGTTTGACTTATTTTGTTTCTCTCGAACCTTGTTTTTGCTATTGAGGATTATTTTTTACTACCTACTTTGACTATCAAAATAATTCATTAATAGGTATTTCTATTAAAGGATTTCGAGAGAGTTATTTGCAAGCATTTTGGAGAAGAATGCAGTGCTTAATATACATCATTTATCAATTCTAGGGACTGCCAGTCTAGTATAATTATGTAGAGTAGTCAGCCAGTCAAATAATAACAAATTTTTCATTAAATCAGACAGATTCAATTAAGCTCTACCAAATGTAGAGCCTTAAGTATGGCCAAGCAAAGGTAATTATTTTTTATGTAACTTCTTTCCAACAGCCATAAATTTTTTTACATACTTCACATACAACTTTGTAACTTACCACAAGTCATTGACCCATAATCGTGTAATAAAGTCATAACACTCATAACTTCAAAAATGCCTCTATTTCGCGTGCACATTCGTATGATCATTCCAAATAATATTAAAATCACCGTTAGGCATTACTCACTTACTCACACAGCATTTCTCTTAGCAATTATTGCTAACCGTCCAGTATAGTTAGACCCGTCTCTTTGTATATCGTTTCCTCCCCTTAATACGGCTTTAAATGAACTTTGCGGGGTGAGGTAGTCCAAGTTAGAATGGCGGACGGTTCTCGCGTTGGCAATTGCTTTGACAGTTATAAAGTCAAAATGCGTATTCAAGGTTAGGTTAGGTTGTAGGGCGTGGGAAGTGATTATGGTCTTGGAACAGATTGTGGGATATGGGGTTTGAGACTATGTAGGAAGTTATGTTTCGCCAATTGGTAGAAAGTTGGCCAACAATTTTATTTGGATAATGAGTTGTGAGCTTAAATGCTCATATAAAAATCTTATTTGAAAAAATCAGCAAATATTTTCTTTTTTTTGGAAATATTATAGGAAAATATAGTAAAAATGTTTTAAAGTGACCTTAACTCATGAAGATAATAATATAAAGAAATAAGTTTAAAAGAACAGTCTTATAATTGAAAATATTACAAAAAATAAATAAAATTTATTACATTCTAAAATTTATTTTTTTAGAGTTTCCTGATATCATTTAAAACTAAAATTAAATTTAAAAATAAGAAACTTTATGAGCGCATAGCTTTTGCATTTCATTCGTCATCATTAAATGACGCGTTACATCATTACACGCGTTAAATAATTAACCGACACCTCTTCCATACAAAGTCGCCTTCGCATCCATTGTCCCGTTTTTTCGTTCACACTTCGCGAAGATTTTAGCGAAAGTCGTAATTAGGGCACACCCGATAACAGGCGACGTGACGCGGGCCGACGTCACGTAAAGGTAACCCAATTACACGGTACGTGACGTTCAGAAATTCGACAACACGCCTCGCTCGTCGTGTCTTCGTACGGAGCTTGTTTCGTATGCCAGCCGTGGCCGGGCCGGTTCGACGCACACATCCACCGCCGTATAGTTTTGATAGCAGATCCTCAATGACCGCTGGACCGACAGACTCGGCACACGTGTCTCCCGTCTTCCACCAAAATGCATGTAAATACTGACGCATGCACACGCGCGCGTTTTACGATTTGCGCGCGCGGGAAATCGTCGACCGTCGACGAACGCGCGGGATTTTCTTTTTTTTTCGAAACCGAAACCGGCCAATGACTCCGCGTTAGAAACTGTGCGCTGATAACGGATTGATTTTTTGGTGATTTTTTTTGGGTGGCTGTGTGTTCTTTGAAAATAAAGCTGCGTTTTGTGACAGTGCCGTGACTAAATAGGATTTTTAGTGATTACCGTTGCGGTTGGGATTTTTCTTATTTTTCTTCTAGTTTTTATGGATCTTTCTTTAAATTTCATCTGATCAGATCATAAATAAAAAACTAAAAACTAAACAGTAGGTACCTACCTATTACGTAGCTAACAACTTTTCTGGATCTGTTTTTTAATTAGAAATCAATTTAAGTTAAATTTTAGGCGTTAAGAGGGCTATAAGTTAAGTACTCAATTAGGCACCGGTATACTATTGACTAACTCGGCGAAAGATGAAAACAAAATTTTTCTTTTTTCCCACTCAAACTGAGAACCAAAAAGCCGAGATCTCCGGCGCATGTGAGCCAACTCAAACAGGTGTTATTGCTTCACAAACAAAAACCCGTAATCTCCTGAGGTTAACAAAACAAAACGCAATAAATACTTTAGTGAACAAACACAACTTTACTAATAGGTGCCGATACAACATGAAAACAATCGGCTGGATCGCCCATTGCGCAACTTGAGTCAACATATCAGATGTTCGGACCTTCGATCTACATATTTACTCAGAATACCATCATTAAATGCCCTAACGTTATGGGGAGATTTGAGATCATAAATGCTTGTTGTAGAAAAGAAACCTAAAAATTGAAAAAGGCCTAAAGTACAAAATACTAAGGTAAACAAAAACTATAAGGATTTATCTACCAAAAGCTTAGAAGAAACTTAATTTGGTAAAATTTAATATTTATCTATTAAAATACAAAAATCAGTTAAGTTAAGTATGGGGCCCATAAAATTCTAAAGGATTTCCGGGTGGTGAACTTCCAAAAACTAACTAATTCGAGTAAACTGTTTAATTATTTTGGTTTGATAGTTTGTATAAAACAGAAATGTGCCTACTATTCAATGAATATTGTCTAATGTCTGTCTAACCAGCAATCAATACGTTTCGAGAAAAGGTAGGCAGTGCCCTTGCGCTTCGCTTGGCTCGTCTTGGATAGAGTAGGTATATCAAATGATGTTCTTTTGTTTAGGCATTTTGTAACCTAATATTATCAGGAAATATTTCTATGATCTATATTTCCATTTATTTTAAATTTAAATTCCATTACATTTATTTTAATTTTTTATTTTTAAATAAAAACAGCTAAATTAGATATTGTCAATAACCCATTAATGACTCACTACAGGGTCGGGTCTTATCTCACACTGAGAGGGATATAAGCCTTAGTCCACCACGCTGGCCTACTGCGGGTTGGTGGATTTGATAAATTACATAGGATATTGACTGACATATGAAAAGAAATAAGAGATGCAGTTGGATGATGAACAGAGGTACCTGCTGTATGACCCTGATTTCTTATGTTATCAATTTATCATACACGTCTTAGTTTAGAGTTACTTGTCCTGGCTTTGCGTGACACCCTAAAACGAGTGTTAATAATTATGATTAATGATAAAGGAAATCGCACAATAGTCTAGAACGGAACCTCCCCTAT
>DWIY01001251.1:0-10461 GCA_018248615.1 Erynnis brizo brizo
CAAGATCGTTTACCAAATAACGGACTGTTTAGGCCGAGTTTTTTGGTATTTCATGACAAAAAAGTGTCATTAATTTTAAAGTAAAATCGAAAATGAAAATAGAGACACGTTAAGATTTTTACCAAATAGGAAAAATATGTTTATACATCCATTTTTTGTTACTTTTCATCTAAATGTATATGTATATCCATCTAAATATAAATCTAAATCTAACGTGACACGTACGTAAAACGTGCCAATTAAATTTTTTATTCGCCGGCACGTTGCCTTCAAAAACATTTACTTGTATTAATTATCATGATAATAAATTACTCCGATGCTCGCCACACTTTATCTTTTTACTTCGTTTTCTTACAAAACATTCTAAAAAGTAGCAAAGGTTAACGTCAAGGAGATGCCAAAGTTTTGAACAATACTTCTGATAACTCAGACATTTAAGTTGTAAGCTCTCTTGGCTCTTTTAGACGAAGACAAATGACCAGTCGCAGACGGAATCCATTTAGTCGCTTTACTTAATCAACGGTGATACTATGTATTATAGGTACCTACAGCTACTTAAGATCTGTCATTGACTTTGAAGACGGTTAAAACTCATCTTTTCAGAAAAAATAAGTCTCATTTATAATCCTACCGACGTATTTTTAGCTCTACCTATGAATACCAACACAAAACTTTTTGCATGTTCATAAGGAGCGATGAAGAAATAAAAAAGAAAAGCGGCGTAAAAATAAGCAATTTGACACTCAGAACCCCATAAACAGCCTATCAATTTCTGTCGGTGTAAAATTTATCTTATTTTCGCGTAAGGATAAAGGTATTCTATACAATACCAATAAATTGAAGTGTCTGTTTGTGATGTACAAATAACAGCTCTGTACTAAATACACATATTGTAATTATGTGAAACACCCACAATGATTAAAATAAATGATTGTATTATGATTTCAATTTTTGTTTTGTATGTATGTTTGCTTGTTTTAGGATATCTTTAAAATTATTATACCGATTTTGACGAGACCTTTACTGGCAGATTTTTAATGCTATGGGGAGTTATATATGCTATTACATTTTAGATAAAATAAGGGTTTAAAGCAGTAACAGGTACCTATGCAACCCTTGCGCAAGATCCCGTTGAATGTACACTATACATAATAATTTGTATATAATTCTGAACCCACGCGGGCGAAACCGCAAACCTTGCTAGTTTCTGATATTTTTATGAATTCTGTCGCAATACATGACCGCCACTAAAACTTCCCTTTCTGAAAGCTCCTTATAACGATATATCGAGAATTATTGGTTAACATGGCAATGTGTGTCGTCTCATTTTATAGACCACTCGATACAAAATTGGTTTGTGCCGTACTGAGAAATGGCTCAATCTTCGATACAGTTTATTTTATAGACCTCCAAAGGTAACTTTGCTGCCAAAGAATATCATTTCTTCAGCAAAATTTTCGGAATTGGTACGCATATTTAACTTCTTCAAGCCACCCCATATGATATCACCATAGTAGGTATGTAAAAATTAAAAAATAATATCACAAGAAAGTTTCAATTTAGTTTAATATGGTCAATTGTAAAGTAAACATACATTTCGCATTTCATAAATATCAAGAACAAGTCCAACTCAAAGGATCAAAAGAGCTTTGTTACAAAATTAAATAATATGTGTCACGACACAACACCATTAGGTAAGTATGTACATATCTATTGGTTTAAATAGATATGCCCGAATATTATGCCACTTCTCGGATGTCGGAAGGTAGAATTTCTTCAATTACAACTATGCAAATTTGTAAAGTTGAGAACTACTTCCTCTTCATTCAAACGAATAGTTCTGGGCAACTGTTTGAACAATAAAGTTACTTTGAAGTGAATGCTTATTTTCGTTGGAACTTTTTGCAGTTTTCTGCTTTCTCTGAAAGGAATTACTAAAAAGTGTGCAATAACACCTGCATAACAGTGCAGGCCTGTAGATAATAAACAATGTAAATCTTACACAAACCATTTCAATGTGAAAGTTTATACGAAGGTAGATTTACGTTGTTTCAGAATTCCCATAAATTCCTTACATTAAAATAATAATTAAGGCGCTGCAAAGCTTTGTCGGGTTTGAACCCAAAAAAAGAGACTAAATCAACGGGCAAAAAGGGACCGCGGTCTGTTTTCCGAGAGGTCCCTTTTGACCAACGACTCATAATCGTAGCTTTACCATGGTTGATCCACAGTTCAGCTATAGTGGTCAGTCAATTTCACTTTCACTATCTCCCATATCCAGTTTCAGCTCACCTTATTGGTAAACTACTAAAAGATCGATTAAACTGGTAAGCTGCTGGATTGCCATCAAATCAATTAACAAAATTAGACGTTTCGTCTAAATGTCTAAAATCTAAAGTTGTTGAAAATTATATAAAAAGAAAAAATCTATCATATTTATAAAGTCAGATCTCTAATCCTTAAAGCGAGTTAACGGTACATTTAATAGTCGAGCGACAGATGGTTACGTCGCAGGAAATCGAATACAGTACGAAGGAAATTTCAATCAGATCTAAACTCCCTTCGAGACTATATTGAATTAAGTATAACATTGAGATTTATACCTTTAGGATGACGATCAAAGACTGTACAGCTTCTGTTTTCGATCGGGTGGGCTTAAGGCTTTGACTTTTGGGTTTAGGATCTCATTATATCGGGATACGTTGTGTTGTTACGCTTGAGAATACGATCAATTTACGTACACTAGCATGTTGTGAGATTTTATACTTTAGTCTGTGCTCGAAATTCCATCAACTGTATCCACATTTAGTGGTAAAAGAATTTTCATCGCAGATAATTGAATAAAATACGGAGACTAAAGAAATTTCATGCAAATCAAAACTTTTTCTTCAAAATAACATTGAATTAAGTAAGACATTGAGATTTATTTTGTCAGATAGATAAAGGCACATATTAAAGTAGTTTTATAGCATATATTAAAGTACACATACATACATACGTTCCTATCGCAGTGCTGACGAAACTAGACCAAATTTTACGTAAAACATAGATCAGTATAGGTAATTTTATAATTACAATTTGTTGTAATTAAAACATTAAACTGTCTTCAAGAACGACCGCAGTCTGACAGGAGTTATCCCATTACCAAAAAATATTAGGAGAAAGTACTGACAAGTTTCGTGATAGCATTAATCATTTAAATGGGATACCCTATCTGCAATGGAATCCGTCATTCGTTGATAGCGACATGAATCTCTCTTATTTGGGTACCGCACCCAAAATGTGCCAAACCCTATACCTACTATACCTAAGACTTCAATGTTCGTTCGTTTAGTGTCACAAGGTTGGATATAAAAAGTAAATTATGTATCAGTTAAATCGAATATAAGGACGTTAGAATCTTTAGAATCGAAAAAAAAAATTTAGCTGTTTTAGCTTTCTCCTTAAACCTTTTATTTCGATACTAAAAATTATCATGAAATTTGTAGACAATACCCTAAACAAGGATTCCTTGTATCATTTAACAGAACAAAATACACATAAGCACAATAACACACGCGCACAGTGTTAAATTAAAAACATTTAATGTTAGAAATTTCGTTTATTAGTACGAAACTTAATACGTGAATACGATTCGCACTTGGCTGGTTTCGGAGACGTCTCGTTTTCCTTTTAACGACACTCTTATAAAAACTTCGGAGTTTCAGCGACAATTTAAGCTGGGGCGCAATTTGTCAACATTTTTATTTTGGTAAGCTTTTATACGAGCCTCTTTCCGCGATTTCCTTTTCGGAGTTGAGTGTATCGGTACGAATTTATCGGATGTTATCCCTTCTCTAGAGTTTTTCTATAGGAAATGAGTAGAAAACGGATATTAAGGTCATATCGTGGTGGTCATCGCAACTTTTGTACAATAACTTTCGTTTTCGAATTGGATAGGACCTACTTAGTGTTTCTTTACTATCTGAAGTCCTGAAGTAGTAAAGAAATACTATCAATGACTATTAAACTGTTGCGGCGACAATGCACTGGCTGTGTAAAGTTGCTTAATTATTCTGTACTGTTTAGGTAATAGATATTTATCGTTCTGTAGCAAATCCTCCGCAGATACCTTTGTTGCGTTTATTTGTGTACCTATTTGTGTAGAGAGATTCATATCAGACACCTCTCCACACATTAAAGAGAGAGATTACGTAATACGTAGGTACCATGTAATAAAGTATTGACCACAACCACCTAATACAAACGTTTCTCTAACTAGGAATTCCAATTAATGAACTTGAAATGGGTAGCCAACAAAAACAAAGATAGCCTAAAGTTGAGGCCATTATCTGATTGTGCGGTATTGACGAGGGTTAACTACGGAAGGTATAATACAATTCACATGACTGGGGTATAAAGACATCTGTACTGCCTACTGGTAATGATTTTGAAAAAACCCGAATAATGTAAGTAAGTAATCTAAAATAACAGTTCCCTCAAAACTTCCCACGAATTCAAAAATTTATATTTAAAGACAAAATTAGGAAGTAACGGTAACAGAAATCCCTCTCATAATTTCTCCTAAAAATTAACATCTTTAAACTAAATTGTACCTAACTCCTAAACTATGTATTTAAGAGAAATCACTTCATATATTTTGTGATTCTACCAGTAAAGTGGCTTGATCGTCAGAGCGATAAATCAAAAGTTTTAGGTAAGAGCAAAGAATAAAATGTTATATCCAAGACAACTTTAAAGTGTGAAATCCACAGAAGACCGTTTAGAAAGGATTGTTGGATTTGAACTTATAACATATAAGATTTAGAACAGCACGCTGGAGTTTTCTGGAAACTTCACTCTGGAGTTATGAGGAAAGCGAGTACCTTAGATTAACTTGGTATAATCCATGGACTCTCTGACAGGCAGGTGCATTTGTGCACCATCCCGCATTAGGCCAGCGTGGCGGACTAAGGCCTGGATCCTTTTATGAGAGGAGACGCGACCCTGCTGTACAGTAATGAGTTACCAAAGCCTTAATATCACTTATTCGGCCGTAAGTGATAAATTAAAAAATGCGTAAAACAGACAACCTTAAATAGTAACAGTTCTGTGTTAAACCCAGATTAAATCCGCAGAACGCAATTATTTATAAAGATTAAAGTAAACTTAAATGCATACCTACCCTTCTACCTCTCCACTACTAGTTTTACTACTGATTTTACTAGTTTTTACGGATTTTGAATGTTCACGTATATAAGTCCAAAATAAAAAAAAATAGTGATTGAAAAACAAATATTATAAAAAATCCTATTATTTAAACATTTACATTAGGAGCAGAAGATAATGCAGTCGTCGTCATTGACGACTCGTCAACCATTGACATATAAACGTAAAAGTTCAAATTTTTTTTTTCAAATGAATAAAGGCAAATAATGCACCTGCAGGAAAATGTGCGAATAAAACAAAGGCTAATTGCTTTTGTCGACGTAATTACGTATATTATATGAGGGAAGCTATTAATTGATTGAATTTTTATATTTCCCTTGTATCTGGGCCAAGTCTTAGTATTCAGTATCCTTACAATTTCATAATTCAAAAACGGTCGTTTTATTAAAATTTACAAAATTAAAGATGACTAACATAGATTTTACCATTTGATTGTAAACTCGTTGTAGTAGCGCGCATTAAATACAATTAAAAATGCTGCCTCAGATAAACCATAATATAAATTATAAAATCTTTCAAATGGAAATTATGCTTCAATCCGCCTAACATACATTTTTATACTGTATAAATAATAAATACATATTCTATATGCGTGTGTTATTCCAAAAATGAATGAATTCAAAGCTCTTGTGAAAGCTTTTGGTGCTTTTATTTGTTAAACAAGCTTTTCGCCCGCTATGTTATGAGTTTTTACAACTGTAAATATAAAATCATTTTGACTTTGTGAACTCCCCTTCGAATATGTAACCCAGATTTTGTTTGGGCGGTTAAAACACGATTGATACGATAAGTTATCTGGGCAATTATATAATTGCAATAAATTTTTGTTTTCAATAAGGTTTTTTTTTGAGTAAGAATGAAAGAATAACAAAGGAGAAGACTTAAGGAATTCTACATAAGTTCAGTGTGAGGACCGACTCTAAAAAACGTATTTGACTTGTCATTTTCTACACTTAATATGTATAAAATACATCATTTTTTTTACCGGCGTCAGAACGGAGACGGTATATTGCGTTTGGGGTGAGAGGGTGTTTGTGCAAAAATCTATGTTGCCACTTATCACTAAAACTAAAAGTCAGATTTCAATGAATTTTTCAGTGATGTGTTTGGATTTGATTGGTGCATGTTGTTAGATAGGTGTTACACTTTCAAGTACTCTACTTTACTCTAAAAATCCCGCCAATTTTACAATCGTTACCTGTCAGTACTTGAAAAACTCTTCACATCATCTTCAATGAGTGTTAGGTACTTACTGCTGTAACACCGATATCTACTTGATACGCACTAATTGAATTCCCCGTTCACCGCAATGCGATCGGTAATTGAAAGTCCGATACGCGATAATTTATAGTTAGGAGACTAATTTGAAAAGCCCATTTTATACTAGCAACGAGAAAAATAACTCTCTCTGTTCGTTTATGAACTCTACAGACATTTGACATATTCGAGCTGTTTTTGTACTGAAATTCATGTAGATTTGGGTTTCCAGAAATTATTTACAGTACAGTACAGTCCAGTCTCCTGTCACATAACTTCATGCCGGGAGTTTCAATCCCTGCTGGCCGCATGCCAACTGCAGCTTCGGAATTCCACAGGTGATTCCAAATTCGAACTGACTGCGCTTGACATAATTGGAAAGCCAACCCGAGATCGATTGGGATTACGTCTGTATTAGTAGATAAATGTGATTTTTACATTACTAATTCTAACCATCTCATAATTGCCATGTCCCTCGCAAAAGTTGGTCGTACAAAAACGTGATTCCAAACATTTGTTTGTTGCAATTCAGTGCGTATTTTAATTTTATGAAGGCAGTTACATTCAGAGCATTTTGTTTAAAGTCTTTAGACCTTGTCATATTGGCTGACATAACCGACCTACCAAACAACACAACAGAATTTAAACACAGGGCTCTGTATTGTAATATACTCTAAGCAAGGCGCATGAAAGACTGTCTTAAAATAAAAATAAATGTGTTAAAATGAAAATGATTACTAATTAAATAGTGAACTAATGCCTCTGACATAGAATTATAAGAATTCCTAGGACGTCGCCTAGCTTTATTGTTGGATAATTCAATCATTCCTGGCCATACGCCAATCGCCGTTTCGAAATTCTACAGGTGATTCCAAATTCAATCTGAGTGAACGTGGCGTAATTGGAAATTTAAGTCAGCTTCGTAAATGGAAAAAATATTTATTCCATACGTTGGATATTGAAAGGTAAGCATTATGTTTTCGGATCAAGCATGAGTGTAATTAAAAAATACAGTTAATAAAAACAGTTAAAAATACCAGGTGAACCAGCAGATATCGTTTCGATCGAAACTCTTTCTTCTTTGCTATTTCATCCCAATAAAGATTCATTTTAAAACGTAACCTAAATAAATAAAAATAAACATTTATAAATACCGAGCGTTCCTTGTATTAGCAATTCAACCTTAGGTAAGAGAAAATTTGCATCTTAAATGAACAGAGTATACTGTGGAACTGCTTTTGCATTTCAGAACGAAAAACTCTGTAACCTAGGTACAAATAAAAGATCTTACTGCTGGACAAAAGAACAATAGAGATGTAACATTTATTTTAGTGGTTTAATCCTAACGAGTTTGGTACTTTTGCTTGGCGCTAGTCCAAGATATTAACTGGCTGAAAATAGTAGATACAAAAGTACATACAAATATCGACCAAACTATATCCTACCTACAATTATCTAATAGGTTCATGATGAATTGTGTTTTGAATAAAAATTATTTGTTAATGATTACACTCGTGTAATTGAAACTTACATTCGGTCTATCTTTATTAAGATACTCTTAAAACTGTTAAAACGGAGCCAACTTAGATTTGTGTGAAGAATATATTATAATGTTATTACTTTGTAGATTAACTGAATTACATTTACTCTTGGTTTGAAAAGAATCAAAAATTTTGATTGAATAGTACCTATTGAGCAAATGATTTAGGTAATATTTTTAAGATAGCAGTTTTCATACCAAATTTCCGAACTTTTGATGTAATAAGAAAAGGCTATCCCTTGGGGTTTAGTTTGATTGAGTTTTAGGACCGTATAAACTTTGTAACCAATACGAGATCCCTGTGGAATACCCCATAAGAAGGACCGAGAATAGAGAAACACATGTTCAATAATGATTTATGCGTAGGTACCTACGTTCAAGACAAGTTGGAAGTCTTTACTGACCACTATTTTGAAAATTTCTGAAATGCGTAGTAGGCAATTATTGTTTTTCTTGAAAAGTACATGAGCAATGTTATTTGCTAAAGCGTATGATTTCGATTCCGTTTCAATGGACAGCTTGAGTGCAATGAGTCGCAGCCGCAAAAAATTTCAGCGGCATTTATTATAAATGTAATTTATGTCATGTAATAACCTTGATATAGTAATAACCTATAATGATATATCACAAACAGGGCAAGTACCTACCTATTTTACGGTGTGAAGACATCCGACACAGTTTTGCCACGTTAACTCTAGTTTTGGAGAAAGACCGTGCCTAACAGTGGGGCATAAAGGGTGTAAAAGGGTTCAGTCCACAATTTAAGCGGAACGTTGATGAATCAGCCTGGTTTTCCCTTATCATACAAAAATAACCTCAAATTAATTTCCTACTAGAAAGCCGTCAGATTTTAAATTGGTTTTCGAGTTTTCATCTGAAGTGTGAAACTGATTTCTCGGTTGCAATTTGCCCCCATACAGTATCGGTTTTCCAATTACTGATCGTATTGAGCTGGCCGCTACATACTCGGTTTAATTAATGCCTGATGGGAACTACTCGACCGATTAGCACGGTCGGAATATTTTATACGGACCACATAATTCCTATACAAGAAGCAAACAGTCATGCAAGCCATATTTAATGTATAGTGGTTCCTATAAGCCTTTAACATTCATTAACAAATTAGAAAACTGTGTAAAAGTCTGTTTGAAATTTCAGTTCATTAGGAACAAGAGATCGAAGTTATATGTAATTTATGTACTAAGTGACAGTCGAGATATTTTTCTTCGTTTTTTCAGCTCCTCACAGTCCACACACCCCACATCGCAGTCCACCATACATCTAGTGAATTCTAGTGTCTCGGTCTATTCTAGTAGGACCTTTCTATTTTATTGTTACCTCGGTTAAATTAATATCCGATAGAGACTACTCGATCGATCAGTATTCGGAATATTTTATACGGGTCACATAGTTCGTATACAAGGAGGATTTATTGTTCGCATTTTAGATATTCGGTGGCAATTCTCATGAATCTGTTATTCCTGTTGGTTTTCCGATTAATTTATATTCGTTCTACTAGAGCGCAATGTTTCTTAACTTAAGTTGTCAAAGTTAAGTTGTCTCTGGGCGGTTTGAAAATATCTTGTAACAAAATACATAATTACATACTTACCTACATTATGGGCAATCTATTTTTAATCTCATATTAAAATTACGTGCTGGATTTTAATTGTGCGTTTTATTATAAAATGAAGGCAGAATTATGCTCTATCTGTAGAAAGTTTATGAATGATCGCGGAGGAAACTGTCGCTGCATTACGCCACAGAACCAGATAGCTTTTCTATTTGTTCACGTATTCATTATAAAAATATTGTACTGATGTTATATTGTTGTATTATTGTAGCGAACGTTTTTTTAAAATCATTATCATGTCTAGCTCTACATTGTTCTTTGGTAAAAGAGGATCTCCCACCAGGCAAGGCCTGATGCCTGAAGATCGGCCGTGCTCCGATTACATCATGTCGCAGTTTTGTATATATAATAATATGCCAGTGATGACAAAAACTTTGATAGCGTGATTCAGGATCCTCCGGCGTCTCTTTACGAATGGCGAAAGACGTCACAATTCTTTAGAATATTTAATAACATAAATAAAGCAAAGAAGCGTGCCAACGGTCTGATGTCAATTCGGCTTAAGATCATGACGAGTTCTGAAGGCGATAGACCTTCTCAGCAAACTCCAATTCTTCTCAGGTCTTGTCATAGTTGACCGACCACCCAATTCCACTAAATGTAAACATAGAGCTCTGTATGGGAACTGTCCTAATTAAAATACGCAATTATATGCGACAAAACGTACGAACAATTTTTGCAAGCGAAATGACAATTAGAATACGGTATCATTCTACTATAGTCAGCAACCGCAACCCATTACTTGTAGAGTCGAGTCCTCTCTCAGAATAAATTAAATTGCAGTGTCTATAAAATACTACACTTAAACATAAATTTTCCATTT
>DWIY01001252.1:0-10460 GCA_018248615.1 Erynnis brizo brizo
TAAAATACTGTCGAAAAATTAAATAACCTAATGAATTACTTTTTTGGCAAATAGTAATTTGGTTTCAAAAATTATTAGAACCACTAATTTTTGAGGTAAATATTTGACATAAATAATGATATTCGTGCGTAAGGTTTCGGTGCGAATAGTCAAGTGTGTGGGTTGTGTGGGTCATGTGGGTTATGCGGGTGTGTCATACTGACCAGGCTGCGGCTGCTGCTGCTGCTGCTGCGCGGCGGCGGGCGGCGCGGAGGAGGCGGCGGGCAGCGCGGGCGCGGGCGGGTACTGGCGCGGCGCGAGCACGCCGCCCGGCGACACGAGCCGCAGCGGCGTGCCGTTGCGCCCGCCCATCACCAGCGAGCCGGGGTCGTAGTACGGGATCATGTACTGGCCCTGCCCGTTCACCTGCTGCTCGCCCTGCTGCGGCGTGAGCGGCCGCCGCGGCTGCTGCGCCTGCTGCTGCGCCGGCTGCGCCACCAGCCCGGGGTACACGCCCCACGGCGCGGCCACGCCGTAGTACGGCGGGACGCCCGCTATCAATGCGCTCACGTACGGCGCGCCCTCCTGCCCGGCGTTGATGACGTACGGCGCTTGGGTGAACGCCTGTTGCGCGGCCAGCTGTTGCTGAAGTTGGAATTGCTGCTGCTGTTGCTGCTGCAGCAGCTGCAGCTGCGCGGCGGCCGCCTGCCCGCCCGCCGCTGCGGCCTGCTGTGACCGGAATAATTGCTGTAACAATGAGAGACGCTCCATGAGTTAGGAATGCAACATATAGATCTATTTATATACAATGAACTAACCGTTATCTGACTTTGTAGCATTAATATTAACTAGGTATGAGAAATTCTCGAAAGCGACAACTGTGCGCTTTAATATCTTAATAACATTCAGAACAACAAAGTATAGTTCGGTGGGTGGCGAAGAGTACACTCTTATATGTTTAATTAATAGGAGGAACGTATCGTTTATTGTTTTTTATTCGAGGCTGCGGCGCTCGAGGGCTGCTCTCCGTGAAGCGCGCTAATTAACACAATCGTTTAAAAAGTTAATAACAAGCCGCGCTGCTGTCCGATGCATATGCCGCTACTGGCTCCCGGCCACCACGTTTGTTTCTTTGGATAAGCCGCAAAAAAGATAGCTACATTTTACATTTGGTTTAATTAAATTGTTAAGCGATAATAATTTTCGACGTCTAATTTTAAATGAATTCGTTACAAGTAGGGTACAAAGTAGCACGTAAACAATAGTACGTAAAACGTAGTAACAATTAACATACATTCGGTTTTTGTAAGATATTTTGAATGGAGTGAATCAGAGTGTCGAGGCGCGTAATGTGACTGTGATGTCATCGAAAGCGGCCGGTCTCCATTTACCTGTTGAGAAGAGATTAGTTGGCTAGGCTCCAGAGCAGAGAGCCGGGCGCGAGCGCCGTAGGTACTGTAAACAACGTCAAACATTCCGCGTACATGTTGTCGCTTACTATCTTTTGTATTCGCATCGCACTTTTCTGCCACAACCTGCCGGAATCGGATACGATTCCCTGCTTTACCTAAATCGACCATGCAAACGATCTTTTTCGGCTCAAGCACCTTTGCAGCGTAGATGGATACATTTATTTAAATTTGTATTGAAGCTTGCAGCTTTACAGGTTGTTTTAGTAGTAATGACTTAATAGGTGTAGTAACGACTACTGCTTGTGTTTATCGTTTTAATATTTTCAAAAGATATATTTTTATTTACTATATTTTTCTGCATTTTTGGTTTTACCATCTTCCCCAATTATGTAGGTTAGGTGTATAAGAAGTTATAACCATAAGAAAACACTTTAACCCAATAGGTAGTCGTTATGTGTTTAGGAGCGACCTTCGTAATGCACTGTTTCACTCTAGATAATTATTTAACAAGATACTCTACCTACCTCGGTTGTGTCGTCATCGATATAATACCTACACACCTACCTATATAAAGTAGAACATTAATTCGCAAAACAGATGCCAACAGAGTCCTCATCGTAATTTTAATTACGCCGTACTATATTCCGGGAGTCTATTTTATTTTTCATTAGCTAATTGACACCAAATGATTATCTGATGTCGTAACTTCGTAGCGGGTGAAAAGTAAGATTCTAAAGTCTCGGTCGTTCGGGGAGTCGCGTTTGATCTCGTAACGCGGTGGCTCCTGCTACCGAGGCAATTTAATTCATTGAGGTGGTGTAATTTAGCTCCGTGCGGGATCGGGTCGTGCACGTGCGAAAGCGGAGCGGAACAACTTGACCGCAACAAAATTAAGGCGGCACGCCGGAGACGCTGGAGTCGTACGTAGCAAGACCGTAGATAGAAACCACCTCGCATTCAATTAGACGTTCAGTAATCCGGCTACGGCGAGCTTCGATGCCAATTACAGAGTTATTAGTGAGAGAAGCAGCAAGCGTGATCTCCTAGCGTGGCCCGCTCGTTATATTTCTAAATACACTACTAATAAATCTTTATCATTGATGTAGTACCTACCATTAAACTTTGAAAACATTGGGTTTACAAATAAACTACTTACAATAATAAAAAGGTGTCAGAAAACGCTATTGATCACGGTTTGCAGTTTTAGGTCGATTATTCTTCTTTGATCAGTAGGTACAACAGTAGGTAGGTTGGTAGGTACCTACTGATTTGTTAAAAAAACTTGTTTTGAATATTATTATGATTATAAAATACGCAGGTACTATGATTGTAAGGTACAATGAATAATTGTCTTTTATAATCGCTAAGTAGTCGAAATTCGACTTTAATTTATTGAAATTTGAATTTAACATGTAACGGAATGTACGTACGTACGGACCCCAGACTGTTGAAAGAGTATTTTTGCTATTCCTCAAACTTTCAGATTTACCCCCTGTATAAGAAGAAAATAAGGGAATTTCTTTATGGTGGCACTTCAGTTTGTTATTAATTTGTATATAATTTGCATACTCTGCATATTTGGTTAACAATGTCAGTCTTCAGCCATGTGTGCATATAGAGAATTTAACATTTGATTTTTCACACCTGAACCTACAATTCCCTAACTACATCAATACATCATACTATTACCTACACCACACATGCCACGAACGCAATCATAATTACAGTAAGGTACCTAATTATGGAATAAGACGTTAACGTCTTAATAATGAATTAAGAGAAATATTGCAGCGGTAAAAGTGCTAGTCATGAAATGAGCTCGTAGCGGCCAGGTGGCAGCGAGTCCTCGACGATAGGTACACGTGACCTCTGATGGAATTTATTATTTACGAGGACGATGACGAGGACGAGAGGACGAGCGACGCGTTGTTCCCGCGAGGATCGCTCGCTCCAGGCGTCGACAAACAAATTACGCGACAAAGCAATCAATTATAAGGACAAGAACGTAGCTGTGCCTCTCGAATCGAACGTTACGTCAACAAGAACCTTTTAGCGGCAGCGAGGAGATGCCACTGCTTCTTGCAAGCGCGACGCCTGTGCATTTATCGTATTTTCCAGTAAAATTGTTTGCCGAAGAGAGTGGAGTATAACGTAAATTGTGAGAAAAACATTTTAGATAAAAGAAAATTAGATTGTCGATCGAGTACAAAGCTAATTTGGGGTGAATCGAAGTCGACGGTCGGAAGTCCCAACGAGATTATGGGAATACCCGCGGCTGGCGGCGTGCTTCTCGACGTCTAAAGGTCGGAGGATCTAGCTGTAACGAGTTTATCTGCCCCGAGGGCTGTGGTGACTCTCACGAACCTCATAACATTCCTAATACTGTTTGTTCTCCGCAGTAATGGCCATCTAAATTTATAATAATTACAAATATTACAATACTTAGAAAAAGACGTTGCTGAAATCTCTACGATTTTAAATATCAGAAATAAGAAAACATATTATAAGTAAGTAATGAATTTTTAGATAATAATGTGATTTTTCATGACATCCTTACATTTTTCATCGTAAACGCGTGTGCGTGTTTAATTAGGCCGTAAGATACCTACCGACTGCCTCCGCGAAAAAGCGTTAGTAGAATCTCATGAAAAGATGGTAAAGGGCGAGGGCGGGCCCAAGTTGGGCGGAGCGTAGCCACGCCTACGTCGCCCACGCCCTGTCAGAATAACAACTTAATATTTGTTTTGTCAAAGTAGTTCAATAATAATGATGTCCAGTCTAGAAATCTAGACCATAGTAGTACCTACTACTACAAATTACAAAAATAACATTAAAAATGATCGCAACGGAGAGTTACCTATTTGAATACCTAGGTACTGTAATAATGCACGAAAAAAAAATATAAACGCAAAACAATGAGTAATTAACACCTAATTTGTGTTTCATTAAACATTCCGGTAAATTAATACCTACTGAATATCCAATATATTTTTGAAGAAACACGCTGATTTTAAATAATTGGAATAAACATTACCTACGCTAATTGTAGGTAGGTATATCCAATTATAATATTAAGTTAAAATTTTATTCTTATCGTCGGACTTCACTTGGGTATTTTTGTTTGCATATTCGGTGTATTTGGCTTACAATCGCCATGGATTAATGCTTTATACGGCACAGTATTTGCCTTATAGATACTTGTCAGTTTTTGACGCAACATTGATATTGCCTTTCAATATCAAGTACCTATGCATTTGTGTGTATTTGTTATTTGGATGCCATCTGTGGGCGATCTATTTGCCAATATGTGCATTATGGGGCATTCGTCAAATATTTGAAAACAAATATGCAAATACCACAAGGCCAAGTGAATTATCACCTTTTGAATAATCAGGGCAACTATTTTACTCAACTTTGTCAAATTATACCATTATTAAAAATGCGAGCGTTTTAAGAAAATAGTTTTAATATTATGGAAGAATTTCATTCTTAGAACATTTTTTTACGGAAAAACAATTTATCAAATTTAATGTTTGTGATCTGCGTAATCTTGATCTTTTGAAAAGATTACTACAAAATGATAGATACTCGTACCTACGTAGAATAATTTTTTGTTAAAAAGTGTACTTTCGAGTTCCGATTTTTTTTTATATTTATCAAACATTGTTTTTTTTTTTCCCTAATGTATGTTTAATTGTTTATGTCCCTTATATATACAGAACATATAGGATAAGGGTATCTTACTGTTGTGTGTATATTGTATGTAGTAGCTAACTTTGTTAGTTAACTTTGGTCAGTTATCAGTTTAGATTTAAAACGTTCACTATAAAAGCCTACAGTTCCAAAAAGTATTTCTTCTTCATATGGAAAAAGAAAATATACGGCTATTACTTTTTTCCACGGCATAAACTTTGTATTCGTTTTCAGAAACGCACATTTTTCGTGGCGTATTGCCTCCGATACGCGAAGAGTATTGCTCCCGATACGCGAGGCGTATTGCCGATACGCAGGCGGGGTGAGAATGAAACGCAGCCTATTTCTATGTTAATGAAGAATTCTTTACGTCGGTGCCTCATTTGTATATACATACGTAGTTATTACTGTCAATGTAATAGAATCTATAATACGAAAAATATCGTAATGTAATGTATATACGAGTATATGGACCTTAAATAACTTAAAATCTATAAAAACGCACTTAGATAACTCTAGAGAAACTTAGATTTTTGCTTAAGTATCATAATTAAGCATAAAAGTTCGAAAAGTTTTTATTATCAAATTCAGCAATCAGCAACTTAATTGTGATATAAAATTTACACAATTAAGTTGCTGATTGGGTACAAATTTCATTTTGATAATTTGTATCTTTGTCTCAGTAGCTATAATTGTCGGTGTTTTTAAGTTATTATTAATTTACATTAGTAACAACTTAAAAACGTATTCAATTCTCAATAGCATTCTGGAGTATCATTGTCAAAATGTCTAATAATCTCTCTCATTTTTTATCCTCCTTTGCTTAGACCCCCAATCCAATCTTAATTCTAATTAAATACGTATACAAAAGACGCCAACCTAAAATTAATTTAGAACCACCGACGATAAAAACTTTTCAAAATTAATTTCGAAACATCATACCGGAAGGGACTGAAGCCGGTTAAAAAAGAGAAAGATAATTTTCCTGTTTTTCATACCGACGAGCGTAACGTAGCGGTATTGATGGTCAGTGCACCGTGTACGGAGATAATTCACCCTCGGCTTAAGGGATTAGGGGTTCCTGCCCCTCTATTCTGAAATTACGAACATCCGAACTTCGGACGAAACAAAAGACGTCTCACGTCGTAACGTCTCACGTAACATAACGCTACTCTCAAACTCCTTCGTTCGTTCGCATGTCGGGCGAACATATCGGGCCCGAACGACGTCCCGATTTTTACTGTTACTCCTTTTTTCCTATGGCATGATTGAATTTTCATTTCTTTTTAACACCTATTTTAATTTAATTTTAATCTGCGCCCGCGGCTTTATTCACTGTGAGCTTAGTTTGAGTGGAGTAGTATCTACTTCAATACTAATGCTCACTTCAAGCTTCTTACTTCTATATTATGTTTTAAGGGCTATAAACTACCACGTCGCCAAATTTCAGTAACGTTCATTCGGTAGATTTTTCATAATCCCATAACCAAATGTACGTTGTTATTATACAATTTTATTAATAAATCAAACTCAAATATTTAACCGATAAAACGCTTGCTTGAACTTCAATGGTACTTCTATAGCCTTAAAGCGCCCTAACTTTGTCAGAAGCTCTATAGGCTGCTATATAATACTGTATACATTCAATAATAATTTTATTGCCGCTATAAACCCGACAATAAACTTTATTGCCGCTTTACTGTTCAACTTGGAGAATTACTTGAGATAGCTAATCATTACGTCATCTGGGGGCACCTTCAGCCTTTGTGTTATGGGGTAAGTTGGTGTAAAAACTTTATTGTTCAAAAGAAAGGCATTAAAGTAAGTAAAGTACCTTAGATATATTAAAATCTTGATTTGATTAGTTACTAGGTAATATATAGAAAGGTCCTCGAATGTCGAATGGCGACCGCGTCTCGGCAAAAGGAGTATAGGCTGCCCTCCGACCAGGTGGACTTACGACCTGAAGAAGACAGCGGGAAACCGTTGGATTCAAAGAGTACATGACCGGGCGGAGTGGCGTCGATTAGGGGAGGCCCGTGTCCAGCAGTGGACTACGAAGGACAGAAATGATGATGATGATGATGATGATGATGACTATGTAATATTAATTTATATGATCGGACATGTTCAAAAATAAACGCCATTCGTGCAGTCTTATTCTCCTTAAACCTTTTCGTCATTTCTCGTCTACCATTCCGTGCCTTCTAAATTCGGTCTTATTCCTCTTAAATCTTTGTGAAGTTTCTAATCCACCTTATTTGTGCCTTCAGAATTCAAAGATTTCCTTCTTTACATCACCTGGTCCGAGGACTCCGAGGGTGGTCAGAATTTTAAAAAAAACCTGAAACTATTATGATTATAACATCCGTATAACCCAAAAGTTCTGAAAACTATTTTTAAGCGTCGTAAATCACAAATCAAGACCTGATAAAGAACTAAGAAAACCTCGAAATTTCTGTTTTTTTCACAGAGTTATAGTAGATCCAGATCTTGATGGTAATAATAATAAAGCACATATAAGTGCTTTCCACAGTTTCATAGTAGAGACATAAAATCTTGTGGAACGGACATAACGATTATGACACTCCATAGACTGTAGGCGACTCATAAAGAACGTATAGAGGGACATTATAACGACAGCTACGATATATTATTATGGTGCGGAGTCACTTTAAAGTTTACGATAGTAGAGCATTTTAATGCAGTCTGGATCATATCGCAGTCAGTAGGTAATCATTTATTGCTTCAATTAGAGAGCCTAGAATTGTATTTACAATGAGAAACAGATAAAGAAATCGTGTCTCTATAAAATATGCATTAAAGAGTGCAAATGTTCCACATGCATTTTTACATATTGAAATTTGAGTTTTTGCGTGGTGTCAACAGACTGCAACATTAGGAGTCTCGCAAGGTTTCTTGCTGGGTAATTTGGAAAAATATTAACTCTTTATTGCACACCATGAAAAATACATAGAAAAAGATAAAAGGCCTCATCGCTTAGGAAGGCAACCTTTGTGTACAGAACTTTAGTAGACGTAAGGTTAGAACTTGGTAGGGGTGTACACTGTACACACAATAATAATATACATGAATTATAATATTAACTAAGTTCACTAAGTGTTCTACATATACCCAATGACAACTTATCTACCCAACGTACTAGTAATTTCCTAACCAATGTAAACTACGTAACAAATCTTTGCATTCTTCACGCGGCTTTGGACTAAAGGAGAGTGCGATATCGTCTCAGATGCTTCCGCCAAAACGCAGCGGCGCCTCCAGGCTCTTGCCGTGTCTACATTACGTTGTTATGCAGCTTCAGGTGAGGAGTTACCAGAATAGAGCATGACGGTCATCAGCTTCTAACACTTCGTCCACGATAAAAAAAATTTGAGTCACATTTACTTTTGGCAGTCATTAGATTTTTTTTAAATGTATAAACGCATAATTTAGATAAGGAAAAATAAAATAGGACTCAGTAACGCACCTTGAGGGAGCCATCATAACAAGCGTTTTTAAAGATAAACCAGTACGCTTTACTAAACTGTTTTTTCATTTATGCTATCACACCTAAATAATCAAAACTTAATTTTTCCTAAACAATATTAGATCGTATCTCTAATATATCAACCCATTCAATCACTCACTCACATATAATGTAATATCATAAAGAATTATCTTTATCTTAATTGAACTTATTTAAGGCAAATCTTATCGTATCTAAAAATCGTACCTAAAAATATTTGTTAGATTCAGGAAATAATTTTTCGATAGCATAGAAAGAGTTAGTTTGAAAATATTAAATTTTACATAGGTTACCAGTTACCAGTATTTGTCAATCGTGGACGACAGTTTAACTACATGCTTTAATTCAAGGGTGTTTTAGTGTCTTCGAGGTTTTCCTGCATTCAGTTCATACTACCTTGGTGGACTTCTTTTTTCGTTGGTTTTGCATTGTAGTGGTTTTTTTTTTGTTTACTACTTCATCTTTTCAGGATTTGTTTTGTTTTTTGTACTTTAGAGTCATCATTATTCTTGAAATTAAATTATTTCGTTTTCTTTTGGTTCTTTATTTAGACGGGTTTCATTTTAACATTAACTAAAGTAATATCTTTAACCATATGGTTATTCATTCATTTTACGAAGATTCTCTGCATCCCCTTTTTCATTTTTATTAATCTTTTATTCTTATTGGGTTTTATATCAATTTTTAGATTTAATTTTGATTTTATCAACTTTTTCTTTCATGTACACTCAATCTAAAGAACAGTTATAATTGATATGTTCAGATGTTTTGGAAT
The DNA here is from genome assembly GCA_018248615.1 of Erynnis brizo brizo. Lineage (NCBI taxonomy): Eukaryota > Metazoa > Arthropoda > Insecta > Lepidoptera > Hesperiidae > Erynnis > Erynnis brizo. The sequence goes on from DWIY01001252.1 coordinate 9,389, forward strand.
TTTCAGACCATCGGAAACTCAAGGGGTCAACGGATGGTCGATTCCATAATCATGTATCAAAATTATGGAACTCCAACAAAAACTCGAATAGTAAATCTTCAAGATAAACAGATTGTATTTCCTGAAGATGACGACTCTGATATAATAATTGTGAATGAAGATTATAACAGAAATGTTATTGAAGAAGGAAGAGTGGAACATTTAAGAGAAGATATGAGTGAAATGGAGTCAACTACTGTAGCAACGGAAAATAAGTAAGTTTTCATCTATGTTACCTCTTTTATGCTTCCTATATCAAATAATTACAAGTTAAACATTTAATAGTAAAAGCACGAGCATCCCTCAAAACAATAGCCTTGTATTGAAATGTTACTTACTTTAGACTTGTAGATAAATAAATACTAGAACAATACACACAAAATATTTTGTTTCCTCTTTAATATCCTAACGATATAAACCTCAGAATAATTTATAATTAAATACTAGTACGGATGGCACAATTCTTAATTTTATACTCGGTTTTATAGGATAATTGCAGCTGATGCCAAAGAATATAGTTGGATGACCACTGAATGGTCACCATGCAGCGCTCCTTGCGGTCAAATCGGACATCAAATCAGGGGAGCTGCATGTCAGGTAAGTCATAAATCATTCATCAATCATCAAGCTCACATAACATTAAATAAATCAGAATTTTGTTTTCTAAAGCGACAAACCAGTATCCATTAACACATCCATTTATAACCACAGTACCTAAGTAATTTCAGATCTTGGATATCTTGATAAAAAATTTGAATTCAATGGAAACCTCAAACAGTTTAAAGTGACTGTTAATGGTTAATTAAGTGACTGGAATGATAGTTCCTTTGTAATAGTTTTGAAATATGTCTAATAGTGCCGTGAGCGTGAATACAATCGTCAAAGCAGTCGTACGATAAACGTTATGTCATATTCTAATAGTCTAAAATCTTCCCTTACTACTGACATGCGTTAACTATGAATACTTTGTCGATAGTGTTCATGCTCTGGGTGCTACACAACATTGAACATTGAATTAAAGGAGTTCTCCTTC
>DWIY01001253.1:0-10456 GCA_018248615.1 Erynnis brizo brizo
TATTCGTATCTGTTCTCAAAGGCGAGTTCTCTTTTCACCTACTTAATTTACATATATAACCTATATACTTTACATATTTACCGATCACACTTCGATTTAGTTAAATTTCTTTTCATTATATTATACAAATACCAAATACAGAAGTTGATACCGGAGCGAGACATAGTCATAATGACACAGACACAAGATGAGATGCAAAGCCTTGCAATATTCAAAAATCGGTGGACTTTTTTTGAAGCTTCACTTTCATTCTATTTAATCATTTGTGCGGGAAGGATTAGTTTTTTATTCTTCAAGTTATAGTTATTTTATTGAGTCTGTTTTGTTCTTCAATTCAAGTAAAGGTTTGATTACATTTTGTAGTTTGAATACAGTATAAGTTTTATTCCCAGTTGTTTTATATTATTTGGTTATTGATCTACTAGTCTGCCTACAAGTGGCAAGTAACTGACGAAGGGAATGTAGTTTAGGAGACTGCGTAGAGGTTCGAAGCAGAGTCCCATCACGTATATCAGCAACAGATACAGAAACGCTGACACAATCAAATCCAGTATAAATAATCTGGAACAAAATAAAGTGATTAACAGAAAACAATACGACGATAACCTAACGGTACGTGATAATGCCTTAAAAATTACGGTTTATAATATTTCTAAACAGGTTGTAAAATTCATTTTAAATTTTAAGTACCTATAACTAATCTTTACGAACAATCTTTATGGTTTTATGTGTTTTTCCACGTCACCACGTATTTTTTCGTGTACACATCTATTTCTTGTGTTATTTGACCCCTACAACAGATAGATGGACATCGGACGTCTAACCTCGAAAAGGACTTTTGTCGAAAGTTTAAGTCGGTGTTTTGGAAATTTTGGAGTATATCTTCTAGAAAATCGTCGTCTGAATACCTGGCGATACCAGATACCACTAGAGACTACCAGATAGTGACGATTCAATCCGTACTTGAGGCGTGGAGGTGAAATTAAGCTATTGGCATCAGACTCTGTTTAAGTTACCGTTATTACCCTAATTAACTACCCTATAACTACCCTAATTAATAAGTTTATGTATACTTGTATACTTACATATTATTCTGCAGCCGCGCTTTCGGTAGGTTCTCCATCTTTTCCTTGAGGCAGAACATTTTGCCGCCGATCATGCAGCTCTCTATGTAAGGCACGATTTCAATAATGGCAAGGTCCATGGGGAAAATGGCATAGTCAACTGGGTTCAGTTTTGTGGCGAGAGCCTTGAAGTTATGCGTGTCGAACCACCATTCCCGAGTTGTGAAATACTGAAGCACTTCCAGCCCTGCTGAAATACGGTTCTGGATGCGCACCATACTGTAAAAAAAAATCATTTTGTCAATCAAACTTTAAAAAAAAATTCGTTCCAACTATTTTACAAATTATACTAGCCGATTTAAGCCGACCCGGCATCTCTCTGCCAAATAAAGGAGTACCTACAACTTTTAAAGAACAATTTTTTTATAAAGTAACTACTTAATGACATTCTCCAGCTTGACTTTTTTTGGAGAGAAACAAGAACAAACATACAGAGACTAAGGATGTGGGAATCATATGCAAAGTTCTAGACATAGATTAGCGAGTTTCAACAGTCAAATTCTTCAACTTTATTATATGGGTTGTATATTACTTGTAAGAGTTTCTTTGTAATAAAAGAGAAATAAAGCAGTACGCAAAGTACAGGCTACCTGAATTTTAATCATTTATTGCATTGAACATTGTTATTGACATTAAACTGATTTTTCCTTATGGTGATCAATAGTTATTTATACATTTCCGACTATACTGCAGACATTTTTACAAAAACGATAAATAATTATCATTGCGATTGTGGATTTTATTATTGTCGGCAATTCAGCGAAACGCGATAATTCAGGGTTTGGATTTTGTGCACCGATTGGCGTTAAAGCATAACAAAAAGGCAATCAAAGATGGTTTAGTTAGACCTAAAAGCAGTTATCTTTTTATCTTTCCCGTTATTATGTTATTATGGATCAATTATACAAGCTTTATGCTTACAATCTCTTTTGTCCAAATATAAGCATTAGAAAGTCGATCAAGTACGCAGGGATGATTTGGTAGAAGAACACACAGAGGTCATGGATGAACTTGTTGTGTCGGATGTTGCCGTTGGGGTACCACAAGGGCCCTTCGAAGGGGTACTTGCGCACCGTCGCTTTGCCCACATCCAGTACTTCCCTCCAGGTGGTGTTCCTGTCGTCACCAGTCGTCAGGTTGAAGACGGGGATTTCTGGAGACCTGAATATATTGGAAAATTTTGCATTTATTACAACAATGGTATTCTAAGGTATCTCGCATTAATAATAACGAAGTCTTAATAATTGTTTTTGTCGTTATGGTGGTCGTGTTAATGGCATTCCATTATGGCGTCATTAAGAAATGCCAAGGAAACTGCACGGGAAAAACATAATGATTCATTATTTACACCAACAAAGTTGTTTAATATGCCAATAATATAGTCCGAATGAAACCATTATGATACGATTCAATGATTCAATTGTAATAGTAAACTACTAGAATTTTTTACTTAGTACCTACTTAAGAATCTATTTTTAATTTATAAATTAATGAGATTTTTTAATGCTTTCACACTAACCCTATTTTTTTGAATTAAAAATTGAGTAATAATCATTAATCATACTTTTCCTCCAAGAACATAAATAAATAACAATATAAATTGCAACTACCAATAGCCATGTTCTGATATTATTATGATCAAATCTACGCCGTGTGCTAAATTTTATTCAAATTAGACGTCTGTGATCGAATCTCACGCATCTTTAAAAACTTTCACTTTATGTATTAATGATTTTCTGACTTGATAGTAAGCATATTAGTAGCTAGAGAGCATGCAGCCCGTTAAGTGGTCACGACGACCTATGAAAATCCAACGTCTAACCTCATATAGCATATACTCGTAATACTAAAATCTATCGGTAATGGCGCCCAGCGTTGCTACTCATGAGGACTAACAATAAGATGAATATATGATGATGATAAAGTGTATCCAGCAACTAGCTAACTAGCTTTCGCTACGTTAATCCAGGTTATAATCTGTGTACCAAATTTCGTCCAAATCTGTTTACCCGTATTTCGTGAAACAGTAACAAACATCCATCCATTCATTAATCCTGACAACTTTCGTGTTTATAGTAGTAGGATAACATAACCACGGATAATGACTTACTTTTCAACCTTCGTGTTGGTGTAGAAAGGGATCACGATGAGTGCGTTAATGGCACTGTCTACGGGGATGACCTCGGCGTGGTAATGTCCATAGCAGTGCATGGAGCGGATCACGCCCTTGCCAGCCCCGATCATGAGCCCAATAGGTCCGTTCAGGTTGTCCACCCAGCCTGGCAGGGGCTCCTTGTAGGAGGGGGTGACTGCAAAAATAAAAACAATTTTAAAAAATTAAACCGACTTTACATAGATACATACGTATGTACATACAAACATACACCTATGAAATTTGGTATACTTGTTTGGAAGCCGTTATAAACCAACATATTTATGTAAATATTGTGCAGTTTCATCAATATTACATATACGTATTATTACGTATCAAATTGATAACCTCCTTTTTTGAAGTCGGTTAAAAATGAAATAGAATTCCTTTCTTCCTTTCTTTCAGCTCTTGATAGTCCACTGCTTCGACGTCACTCCATCCGGTCCTGGGCCCTTTGAATCCAACGGTTTCCCGCTGTCTTTTTCAGGTCATCAGTCCACCTGGTAGAAGCCGGCCTCTGCTCCTTTAATCTAAACATGGTCGCCATTGGAAGACCTTTCTTTCCCATCGGTTATCAGTCCGGTGAACGATGTGGCCAGCCCATAGCCACTTTAATTTGCAAACTTTGGTAGCTATGTCCGTCACCTGCGTTCTTCTACGGATTTCATCAAGACGTGGTGAAAAATTATATAATTAGTGTTGTACAATCAGTAGGCGTTGATAGTCGACGTGAGGGGTTTGGATTCGCAGTGGTTGTATGTACGCTTTTTATTATTAAAATTAAACTTCACTTGCTGTAACGATGGAGGAAAACATCGAGAGAAAACCTCCATGTCTAAAAGTTCTTCGTTATGTTTTCAAAGGCATGTGAAGTCAACCTGCCTGCGTGGTGGATTATGGCCTAAATCCTTTTCAAATTACATAAATCCTTCTCTTTGTGAGAGATAACCCAACCCCGTAGTGGGTGTGTTGTTTGCTCCCAACAAGTCGGATATTGTTGTTGCGAACGACCGATTTACGAACGTACGACCGTCGTACGGTTTGGCAATTATGGCAAGGTGTAAAGCTATATCGCCTTACACCAATTAGGACAAAACCCTTTGCTCACCTATGCTGGGTCGTACTACAACAGCGGGTAGCTCGGGATAGCTCTCCCTGACCAGAGCTTCAGCGAGTCTCTTGGAGTAGGTGTAAGAGTTGGGGTGCTTCTGCATAATGCTAGGCGCTAAGACATTCAGCTGGTCCTCGGTGAGCCAGCTCGCTGCTCGGAGAACTTCTTCCGGGTTCGCTGGAGGGTCGTGGACCTGTTTTCAACATTGAGTTGAGTTTATTTAAGACACTGTATGTTTCTTGGTCTATGAGTAACAAACGAGCGTGTAGACCATTTCTAACGCGCCGTCTATAGCTCATGTCCAAATAGGAAAGAAATTCTATCTTGCGCCGCATAACTATAGGTGCCTTGAAATATAGATAAAGATTTTAGCCAGGTATACTATGTAGATAGGAACTATGATGTATTAAGATCATATTGTTGATTCAATTAGTTTCGATAAAAGTCAATAGAAAAATTCAAGAACCTTTATTTCAACTCAAAAATACCCCTAAAGTATCATTAAAAATGTTGTCGATAAAGATTACAACACAACTTTACGTAATGGGCGTTACACAAGGCGTTAAAAAGTAGGCAGTTTTGCGATTTTTTATGCAAACTACTCTAAGTGTGAAAGCCGTAAATAGAAACTGGAAGTCGTCTTCTCATCCGCTATCGGACCCTAATAAGTCGATGGATTAATGACTATTTACGATCATGTTACACGTAAGACCCATAATATACTTTATACTTCATTTATGCAGAGTAAGTAGCTTTACGGGGCGTAGGTAGTTACTTAATAGAAAATAGCGTAACCTTGTTGCACTCTTTCATTAATTATGTTCATAAAAACTAAATGCACTACATAAAACAAATTATACTCGTAAACCTTAGGTTAATTTGAGAACGTGGTTGTTTGAATCACCCTTAATTAACTCACTTTGTACAATTCGAAATCCAGCCTGGAATGTATTTCATAACACGGAAAACCATAAATTTCTTAATGTTCTTTTCGTAAAATTTTCCTAAACGTAATACAAAACATGAAGAACAAGACCTTCGCAGTGAGCTAAGAGGGTGGCCGTGAGGTACTTCCCCATGCCTCCTATAATAGCTATACCACCACAATCCCTTCACCAATGTTCACACACCCTCTCCGCCATCCTCTCGTAATCGGGGTAACAGAATGCAGTGGACAGGTGGACAAAGGCAGCAAGATTTTTCATTCTCTTCGCCATCTCCAGGACTCGTTTGGTTCCCTTCGTGTTCATCTCCAGCCCTTCCTTCAGAGGAGCCTCTAAGCGAAGAGTTGCTGCGAAGTGAAACACCACGGATACCTGAAAAAATTAAAAGGATTAAAAATAAAATATCAGTTACATAATTTCTGATGACCTTAGACAGGGTTATGTTCTTTGACATTTGATTCATGGTATTGTTTGTAAGAGTACAATTGTCTCAAACCTTCACATTATACCTATCTATTATTATAATTGTTTACAAACTTAACCGAGTTTAAAATAAAAAGATCACAAAAACTCAATGGGTCATGTTGTGTTTTTTCATCTTGTTAAAAGTTAAACATTATCTACAATAACCTTATCTATTGTTTTTCAAAACAATTGATAAGGTTATTGTAGATAATTTTTTACTTCGTTTCGTAAATTATTATTTATACAAAAAAAATAACTACCTACTTTTTTTGTAAGGGTAAAAAATGTTACACTCGCGTCAGGACACGTGACCTTGTTTTAAGGTAGTATCATTGCAGCTAGCCCGAGGTACATCCCTTACCAGCACCCTTAACCCGCAATAAAGACGCCAATATTTCGATTGGGGATGTTTGGTTACTATTTGATACACCTATATTAGTCCTCATGAGCGACTATGCACGCCCATACGACCTTGGCTAGAATTTCTATCTTATTTGAAGCTACCGACTGAATGCTCGCGGTTTTTTTCTAGAGCATAAGAACATGAGATTACTTAATAGTGAGACTTGCCTCATCATATAGTTGGTCCAGTAGCTTCTTTTCGATGCCGAGGTTGTCATACACAATGTCACCCGACACGGGAATCAACTTCTTCATGACATGTGGTTTTTCTGTTCTGATTCTTGCGAACAACTGTAATAGAACAATTGGAAGGTTGGTTATAGTATTGCATAATCTTGTTATGATGGCCCCTATGGCAATAAAAATATTGCAACATAATGCCAACTTGATTCGTGCGATGCGGTAATAGCTGGGGGACTAATATATATATCAGCGGTTGTATTTCGGAAAACTGCCGAATCATAGGCGCAAATATTTTAAACTCTTCAGATTTATAATCTGTTATGTTTGCACGATATCTCATAGTCTAAATATATTTAAGCTCGCATGTAATTTGCTACTAAATGTTCACCCATCCAAGCATCAGCGGCACCCAATGTTGCTTAATTTGGGTGATTGCATAGAGATACGCTCTAAACTCAGACTATTACACAGCCGTATTTTAAGTTAAATGGAGAGTTCCTCATTTGTTAACATAAAAACATTCGATACGATGTGAATATACTTAATCGTATAATCATTTATATAATTATTATATAATAATTTTATTCTAATACTCTACATTCGTATACCATATCATTGGTTTTTTTCGTTTTATATTATAAGTTTCTCTAACAGCGTGTTATTGAAATTAGGACTTAACCCATTAGATGGTACAGAAATACGGCAATGGCACGTCCCCCATAACACGGAAACAGCAGTTATCAAGTCCAGTGTATATAGATAGTGGTTACAGCAAGTATTTATTTTCTCATTTGAGAGATCCAGGATGTAACAAATGCAGATGGGGAGGGATCGGTGACAATCACTTCTGTTTTATTAAAGGCAGAGGCGCTGATTTAGAAGAAAGTTGAACGCGCCCTCATCAGCTCACCACTAGCGGTCGTATGATAAAATTAAAGGTATTATAAATTTAAACTACTCAGTATTAAAGTGATGTGTTAATCTGGGATTCCATCTATCTACATTTATCAAGTTTCAGCCCAGTTATTTTATGTTTACTATGCTCGCTCACTTGTAACTTCACTGCCTAGGCACGTGCGTAATTTGCCTTACCCCGTGTCCTAATTGCATGTCGCACGTAAAAGTTGCTCGTATTAGTACGTCATTGCATACATTTTGTTGCATGATGACAGGGTCATGTTCAATAAGGACAGCTCAACACAGGGCTCTGTGTTTAAATTTTGTCGTGTTGGTTGCTGGGTCGGTTATGTCAGCGTCTTAAGGCAAGGCCTAGGGATAAACCGCCTCTGTTTAAATAAATCGTATTTTACTTCTTTTCTACGTCAACGTTACTATTTTAATTCTTCTTTTTTATGTTTTTTCTTGCATCAAGTAAATTTAGGTGTAACATATTGCAACAGATAACTGAACTAGCACACTTACGGGCAATTTCCACATGTCCTCGATCCGTGATTCCGGTGACTTGCCACGCTTCGTGCGGATAACCGCGTATACGCAGTCCAGGTCCGGCACGCTATACAGCAGCTTCTCTATCAGGACCTTGCCCATCAGGCCAGATGCCCCCGTCACCAGGATCTTCCGACCCCGGTACCACTCGTTCACTTCTGACGTCATTTTGTTGCGTCACCTGTAACAGAAAATAGAGGGGTTGTAAAAGGTTTTATCGTCATTATGTTACGTCACCTGTAACTTCGAGAATTCTTATCTACGTGCAAATTATCTTTAATTCGTAATACAATTTTAAATTTAACATAATATATAAAATTTATTAGTCTTTACTAAGGTTTTTAAACAATTTTATTGTTTGTTATATTTAAATTCATGATAATTGAATAAAGATGCATTGAAGGAAGAAAGGAGGGAGGAAAACATGATCAGTATCAGATAAATAACAAATGCAATAAAATATTTAGAGTTTATTACTCTACATTTAATTACTAGAGAGTACCTACAAGATACTTATAGCCGTTCACTGGCTCACGCCTCAAGCCAATAAGCTTGCTTATCTATAAGCTATAGATAGTAGACCATAAATCTATTCACTTGCTTTCAAGTAATTACTGTCAAGCAGACTGAATGTGATGTGTTATCGAGTCATAGAGATTTCATGTGTAAATCTCGAAATTATGGTTCAGCTAGTAGCTTCAAAAGGTATAGAGTAAAGAGTAGGTATCTAATAACATTTGTAGTGTAATTTAATTGTAAATATATAATTAAGCAGTATTTTATAAGCGAAATAAGTACCTAGTTGAGTTCATAACGCTTGCCTTCTAGCAAGGTGCGTTTTACAGTACGAACGTGTTGCAATCGCAACCAGTGTCGTAAGCGGCTGCGGATTTGCGATTACATTCCGACCGCAAGTGCTGGAGATTTTAAGAGAAATAGATTTGTATTTCACTCATTTTAGCTAAATTATTAATTTCAGTAATTTTTTTACTAGCTTCACAAAGCGCGAATAGCCCAGCTGCTTGAGTAGATCGCAAACTATCAAAAAAGTTTAGCAACATCGGGCGCGGTCGCGGAGAGCACGTTAATCCGTTGGTCCTAGTCGTTTTCAATATAATAGCAGTCGTTAAATCTTGTCGGAGGCCCTATGGGCTGTTTGAAAACATCCGACACGGGTTGGCACTGGCCCGTTTCTCCACCAATTGGTGCAGAACGTTCCCGTGGAGAGAGACCCGTGCCTAACAGTGGGCCATAAAATGGACGCAATCAGAAATTTTATAGCTAGCTTTAGCGCGCCTTCTCATTAGGCCGCGAGCTCGGGTACAGCCGCGCGACATTAGCAGATTAGTAGAGGAGCCACCGTTACTATTGTTACTGTAAAAAAGTTCTACCTGACCTTCTATTACTGATACATGAAATCGTTGAGAAGTGAATAGAGTACGATCTGTCCCCTTGTCGCTTACAGGACAGATTGAACTTTTTCTTCATATCTGTCACCCCAAGGGGAGAAAATTAGAAAACAGATTGGAATTATCACGGCTAGGAACGAGGCTTTTGTAAACAGCCTAAATGATGATACTTGATAATTGATGATGGATAGTAGGGAAAAGAACTCCAGTTTATCCGCGGCTTTACTTACGAGTACGTCGTAAATAGTCGTAATGATATGGTAAAAGATTTTTAAATAAACTTTCCTTATTCCCTTCTTTATTTTATTTTTTTGGGGCTAGCAGATTCGGTTGTTCATTCATCGATCAGTCGGTCTGGAGTCTGGAGGATACCCTGCCACACTGGTTATGGGAAAAACAAACAGCCACATGTATGCAGTAGGTACCATGTATGTGCTGATCATACCATACGTGGCTGACTTGCAGATAACAAAGTTCCACATCAGACCATGATAGTTTATGAATATTCAGCAGCTGTCTAATACTCTACTATAAAATATATTATTTATATAATATATTATATAATATTATATTATAGTACTAGCTGACCCGGCAGACTTCGCTCTGCCAATTATTTTGAATATTATCCAAACTTTTTATGCATGATTACATATAAACTTTCATCTTTAATTAATGTACTTATTTAAAAAAAACCACATCAAAGTCCGTTGATTGTTTTTTGTCCGTTGAAAAGACACACACTGTCTTGTAGTCCCTGCAGCCAATTTTTTTACGTCGGAAAATCTGTTCTGATTGCTGATGTCGGAACATTCCCTATGCTTAGATCTTTAAAACTACCGTTCGGTACTTCAATAAAAAGCATAATGTTCATTTCATGCAATTGTAAAATCAACTAAAGCAGCGCCACGTTGCATGCCGAGAGGTTTTTATTTAGACTCGGGGCGGCACGAGGACTAGGGATGTTCGATACAGTCGCTTTGTATCGATATTTTGGATTGCAAATAATCGTTACATGGTGTATCGATCTAAGTATAAATCCGCTCCGTTAGATACCTAAGATTCTGTGGATTGATCCAGTATCGAATCACGTGTTAAAAACAAATTGTGGCTTATCGTTCAAACTTTCACTTTGTATACAAATTAAATCTAAAAACACAGTATATTAATAAGACAAATATTTCTTATGAATATGTACTAATTCATCACGAACTTACATTAAA
>DWIY01001254.1:0-10451 GCA_018248615.1 Erynnis brizo brizo
CGGACCCCCCCTACTCCGACTCCTCCCTCGTAGCAGCCGGAGTCGCGAGGAAACTGACGTCTCCCGAACGGGGAGTCTCCGCCCTCGGAGCTGGAACCACCCCCTTCACCCTCGCCGTTATCTTCGCCACCTATTGGGAAAGTTACACTGTTTTAAATCAAACATAGCTCCAAACCGATTCATCTTATATGTTAATACACAGACTGTCGAAACATCATGAATAAACATTCGCTAGGGTCGAGAATTTTTTTGTATATTTGTAAGCCGACAAATAATCTATTTGAACACTCGCAATAATAATTTATTCTATAAGTTAGATAGTAAAAGGATATAAAAATGTTCTGAAAATCTGGTGAAACACCGACGTCCGTGAACGTACAACCTCAAACAGTATAGAGATCCTATCGATCGTACGTGGATGTGTTGCTACTCATAAGGATTGAGATGTTCACCCTAAACTAAATATCTTTGCCAACAAGTAGATCTAGCCGGTCTTACGTGATACCCTGCTTACGTTGTATCGGTATAAAAAGTTTGTTGTCTTACATTCAAGCTGGTGCAGCAGTTGAACGGCGGCAAGGATACGCGTGCGGTGTTCAGGCGTCATGATGCCCAAGTAATCCAAGTCAGAAGGCTCAATTTCCTTAAACAGCTCGATGTCTTCATAACCATTCCTGGCGAACGCAACCGCATATTCAGGCAAGTCTATCCTTCTCAGTAACTCCTCAACGGTTCTCGGGCGTGTCTCCCAAAGTCTTTCGCGACTTTTGCACCATTTGTTCGTCCTCGACCGCGTAGTGTCCCGTTCAGAAAGCACTTCGACGTTCGCAAACTTGAAATTGCCCACTTTGTTGTTCAGGACGCCTCTCCATATTCCGGAGGCGTTCATGTTGATCACTTCGATGATGTCACCCTTCTGTTAACAAAGCGTACGACATTAGAAATTGGAAGAAAGAAAGAAATATTTGTTGGTACGTTATACTGCAACACAAAAATAGTAAACAAAGAATAGTTTTAAAAGGAACAATGTTTGTTGTAGTGTAATTTTTAAAATTTCTAATGCTGCTGGTTCATCACTGAGCCACTTATTTTCAATGCAGACCTTGATCAGGCGTGTAGTTCGACTAAGCACAAAGAAACACAATTATGTAATAGGTGACGTAAAATTAGTCTAATTTATAAAAAATGTTAGCTTCTTAGTATATTTATTTCATGTAGCATTATTAAGATCTTACCTTGTATCTCAAGGCGTCTTTCTCGTAAATATTGGGGACGTAATCGACGAGAGCTCGGGCCCGACACAGCATTTGCGGAACGAGCAAACTCCGCCCGGCCGGACTTAATTCTATGTTTTCTTCTGCCGAGAGAGAGGAGTGATTACTACCGGCGCGAACCAATGCTTGGGTGCCTGTACATAAATATTTGTAAACTTAAACGCCTAGATTGTACGCTACATCTATTCCTGCCACAGAGAAATGATAATACCTGTTTATCTTTGTATGGCTGTTGGACTGATGTTATATCAAAGTACCGCGACAAATAGATATTAGTAGGGATGGGTGACGAGATGATACTGATAGTATGTACAAGAACATCTCTATCTGTAATGTAAGTGGTATTTTGGGCGTTATGGTGCAGAGAAAGGAAAGACATTGTTATTTACAAACGTTTATAATATAATAACACAGACAAATCAATAAATCCACTCACTACTGCCTGATCCGCTGGGAAGACTTTCGAAAGAACTATTAGAACATGGGAAAGCTTGGTCGCCGCTCGTCCGCCGGTCGGAACCCTCCGGCCCTCTTTCTTGTCTTAGCCTTGAGATCTTTCTTTGAACGTCTTGTCTTAGACCGCGGACTTTGCCGGCCAAATTTGATACACCCTCGCATTCATCGGCTGACTGAAAAGAAGGATGGAAAACATTAATCGGGAAGAGAAAATCAAAAGCGCAATTGGCAGCAAAGTTTTATTTTTATTAAAAATCATTATTGCAACACTGTTACCTTATGCACGGTGGCTATGTGTTGGGAGTCCGTTTCGCTCTCTTGATCTTCGTAATCCGAGGAAGCGGGCGATAAGGGATCTATTCCTATCCGATAGCCTGACATTTGCCTGTAACCTCTCCGAGAATCCCGTTCCGAGCGACTGGATTCCAGCGAAATGCCAGACAACCTCGAACCTATAGATTGGATGTCAGATGCGGCGTAATCCCCGCTCTCCCGATCTCTCGGCGTTCGCAAGGGGATCACGGTGGTCGGATAGGGGCCGCTCTGCGGAATTATTAATCCTCTTCGTGGGGCTCGCGCCAAGCTTATATCTCCGGCGCTCCGGAGCGATATCACGCCTTCACCCCGCGGCTCGTTCCGAAGGTTGAGGGTGAAGCAAACTCTTCCGTTCTGGAACGACGCCGCCGGCGCTCCGCCCCCCATCAGAAAATCCTCCGGGTCGCTCTCGTACGGCGGCTCGTCGTACCAGTGGCCTCTCCCGGAGAGTCCTCTCGCTTCATCGTCGTACATGTACGTGTCGTCTGTAAACGAGCCTCCAATTAGACCTTTTGCGTAACTCTGAATAGTGCAAATAAAAATGTACGTGCCAACAAAATGCAAAACAATTTACCGTTAACGACCTCCCACATAGTGGCGGTTTCACTGACAACACTGCGGCAAGCTGTGTACGAACATCGGAAAGCCGTGCGTGGTTGATGCAAAACATTGTAAACAACATGCATTCAGCACTTTGTCGCAAATTAAACGTCTTGATGGATGAAGATGGACTCACTGACATTCTCCATTTAATTAAAACTTTATTTCGTGATGATTTATTCGTTATAACATTCTCATTTTGTTATCACAGTGGGTCTTCGCTTTTCGTAAGACGTTCGATCCCCATTTACATAAAGAAATTATAAAATGATTGATGAAAGATGCACATCGAAAGCAGACCGTATACGGAGAGTATGATATCGAACGATAAATCAATGGCATTATCAAAAATAAGCATTCCGCAAAGTTGACCAATAAATTAGGTGTCAAAACATCGTGCAAGCAACATGCTTTAAATTTATGATCCAATATAAATCATAATTTCAATTCTAGAGGCTCCGATATTTTGACTTTGACGAATAACTTTACAATGATTATATCACAAACACAAAAGCGTTACATCCATGATCAGGCTTACAATTTTGAGGCATTACTTGACAGTTGGGTCAAAATTTGAATTTGGTAAAAACCGATTTTTGTATAGTTTCTGTCAAGTAATGCATCTAACCGTCATTCCATTCTGCTGTCCACGCTCTCCAATAAAACCCCCATGCTTATATTTCGTTGAATATTAATATACCTAGTATAAACAATATTAAACCCAAATATTTTACAAATCTTATTGGGCATCTTATAGTTTTATTTGTAGAATTTACTATAATAGTGATTTTTAAAGAAACATCAATTTTCTATTGAGAAATGTAAGTATTGGATTTTCATTTATGCATTACCGTCTTTTATACAGGCATTAAATATTTGGGTCACGCAACTATTGTATTACTTAAAGATGGACAACAGTAAGGACTTTGAAACTAAAATTTTATGAGCTTGAACTATTCTTCTTGATAAAAAAAGCCAAATAAATTAATAATTTAGGCCAAAATAGTAAAAAATACCAAAAGCAGCTAAGATATGATCAGCCAATAGGTTTCAAACAATGATCAGGACTTTTTTTCTTTTTTTAATAATTTAGTAATATCGCGTATTGACCACAAAATCATTAATCATTGTTTCAATGATAAACTAAACATCGACATATCACAGTTAAGCAGCTAACGATGCATTGCTTCGAATTTTTAGTAATATAATTGTCTTATTAGTATTTGAAACGTCTTAACAAAACTGATTATACAGAAAAATTGCTGAGTTTATTATAATTTTGCTTATATTCGCTTTGATGTAAATGATTAAATTGTAAGCGATGCTGTATTGCAAACTTATTTCAATACTGTATATGCATTCAAATTATGTATTTGGTTTGTTGATACACCCTCCAAATGGTTCAAATACATTGCGGAAAATATTTTTATATAAAAAAAATTGTTGAAATTGAGGATAATAGCAGAATATCGTATAACATTAATACGCAATAAGTTACGAAAACTGAATTTGAAATAAGTGTCAATTGCACTTTTCAATGTTCAACACTCATGTTAATTCATAACCAAGAACAAGAATGTCATATCAATTTAGTTAAGACGATGTCAAAATTATTTATAATGGTTACAAAATCGAGTCACGACACACATAATATTTGAAAAACATACCTCCGAAAGGTCCGCGAACTCCATCTCTCCCCATATTCATAAGACCGTGCCTTATATCTCTTAGAATCTGCAACAAAAACAATTAGCTTGAAACATAATACCAGTTAAACAAATGATAGCCTAAAAACAGTTGACGATACAGAAAACGATAAGAATAAAGACGAAATTAAAAGGCAATTCCTTGTTTAACGCGGCAAGGCTCTTATTCCCGTTAAAAATAAATAGGAATCAAATGTTAATACACAGAAAGTATTTACAGCCTCCACAATCATTGCGTGGGCACAATCCTATTTACGATCTGCTTAAGTGATAAACAGCCGAAGAAAAGTTTGCGTATTTTTTTTTACAAAGAGTACTTTTTAGAATTCGCGAACAAGACAATAAATATTCGGAGGGTGCAATAAAACGACCACTTCCACGTAAGTAGAAAAGTATTGAACATTAAGTTAATTTATGCACGTTTTGTTTCCAAGCGACGCTCGATGCGGCAAGTACATGAGTTTAGGGTTTCCATGAGAAAAAAGAAGAAAGAATAAAATAGAAAAAATACGAAAAATCTTTGGATATAATATACTCGTAACAACGTAAAACGTAAAACGGGATAAATTATCCCGTCTTATCAAACCGGCGAAAGGAGAAGAAAGAACAGAAAAGAATAGAATAGAAAGAAATTTTATTCTTTCTATTCTTGTACAATATTTTAATAAAATTTATAATTGTTAATCAAATGTCTGATGAATGCATTTTAACAAATGATTCAATGATGATCGTAAACAAAAGCCACCAAATTAGTTCAAATTTTCAATTATAGAATCCTCGTCATGGAGATATTTAGTGTAAAATTTTAATTTGTGTGAATTTTTATATACATGAAATGATATTGTTTCTAAATCATTTAGTTTACATTTTTAAATAAAAAATCTGGACTGTTCGAACAAACTCGGTTAATATGGCAGCCCTACAAGCCAGGGATTTGCCAGGCTTGGAGCAAATGAGATTTCATGTCGTTGAACACTCGGAACTGAATAGCTTCTTGGCAATGACGGTTAATGGCCTATAGAGGAACTTTTGAATAGTTGTTGAATCGTTAGACGGTTAGCGAATAGACGGGAGTCGTAAAATAATACTTTTTAAGGGTTTTGTTACTTTACAAGATTAGTTTTACTGTTAGATGGTGATAAAATTTTAATATTATGTCCTTTGTCTAAAATAAATTTTATAGTATTTAGTGTAAATTAATAATGCTTTCAGAAGATTATGACTATTACGAGTCTTAGAAACTATAACTTTCTACTTAAAACTGTATAATTTGCAATTGGTATTTACATTTGTTGGTATACTTATTTAGGTAGTCTAAATTTGAATTTATTGCTCTTTTCCCATGAACTAATAAACATTATGAGGTTGTTTTATATGCCAATAAACGAATTATTGCTAACATCGATTTTGCATTCAATTCCAAATCACCCGAATTTGAGGTCACCGTAACTCGCGTACATTCTTTACAGCCGTTGTAAAATTTCAATGTTTGCTGCCAAAGTAGGGTTCGACATTAGTTGGCTTACCCTAAAAATCTCTAACTGCTATAGCCGTGGTATTGAAAAATGAGTCGTGCGCCGTTGGATTGAAGTTTGTTTTTCACTGAAAGCTCGTAAGTCTTGTAACTTTTTGGTGTCTAGGTGGCATAGTTTTACGAGGCATCGAAATGCGTGGTGAAGGTCTTCCAAAGTTTTGCAGGGAAGCGATACAACTGCCTCTAATAGGCTTAGCTTGAGATTAGGGAGCGATTAGCTAGAGGCTCGCTTCGCAACGCGGCTTGCTAGATTACCGGTTCTGTGAGTCGCATCAGATTAATTTTCGCGTGTGAGTGTAACTATGTTTATTGTATGTGTGTGCCTGTGTGATAGTGAAAGCCCTTTTTTGGAAGATTAGGGGGCTTTTGCGACAGTTGCGATAGTTCTCAGACTTTTGTGTCCGAGGGTCCATTCGTAATGATTTTTTGAGGATGTCACAAATACCTAAAACGTTCGCTTTAACGAAGTTCATTTTTTGGTTTGAATTGTAAACAAAAAAGATGTTTCAATTATTTTATCATCTATCTAATACAAGTATCGAGTTCGTTCAGAAATAAACCGACATAATATACTGATTTGAAACTTCATTGTTAATAGACGTCCAATTTCTATATAAATGATAGAATCGAATTCGATGTTAAGAGCTTACCCAAAAAGGTTACCAAGTTTCATCGTAATTGTGAAAATCAAGGAAATATAACATATTTCAAATTAGTAAGAAAGTTCGTTATATTTTTCCGCATGTTATTTAAGCTGATTTATTTAAGACAATTTTAATGTAATATTCTTCGCTTACCTCTTCTTGTTCTCTCGCTAATTTGTCTTTCTTCTTCATTGCTTCTTGAACTTTTAACTGCAACAAGAAATTTTATTAGATTATATTGATAATTTTTAAATATTTTTGTCTTTCCATAACTGAAAATAAGCCACAACACTAACATTGAGATTTGTTGAAATAAGGACGAACACAATCTAAATGAATGATGATGGAGCAAAGTTCGTAGCAAAACCTACAAGCATCTAATTGTCGTTTGAGAAATAGATATCGTGTACCTATTGCAAGAAGTCAATTTTTTAAAATTGGTGATAATAATAGTTGAGTACAAGACCGAGTAGTAACGGCGTAAGGTGTAAGAGAAAATGTTGGTGAACCTTCATTACATTAAATAATTCATGTTGCGAGGAATCTACTCTTTAAGAAAAGAGTAACAAGGAATAAAAGGAATATTTCCTGCAGGGAAGTGCTACCCAGAAAATTCCTTGTATAATATACTCGTACGTGGTATTAGAGAGTTCCTTTGAGATTTACCCGCTGTAGATGAAAAATTTAAAGAAGGTATTATACTTAAAAATGATGTAAAATTTACTTATATGTAAGAATATCATGTTTATTTTAAAGCAGTGTAACAAAAAATTTAATCGAAAATAAATTTTAATAGAAAAACTCAAAAAATATAATTATGGAAATAAGAAATCAAAGGCACTAAATATTTTTGCGCAACCAAATTTCGCAACGTAACGAACAAAAATATCCATCCAATAAGTAATATTCGAATTCTAGAAACAAAAATATTCACATAAAATTTTACAAAAGAAAATATAAAAAATAACATTGACTGGCATGAAATAATCGAGCACATGCGTACATGCATTCTCCACGTTATATTACTGATCGTGCATTTCGTGCATCAACTACTGTTTTGTGCAAAATACAGCGTGTTGTTAAACGGCATTCTACGAAACATGTACATGATGAAGATGAGTGATCCAAAAATGTTTTTTTCCCAAAAAATTGAATCAGCCAAAAAAGAAAGATCCACCTCCTATTCTTTGAACATTCCAAAAGTGTACCAAAAGGATGGCGAAAAATTTAGAATTTTGATTTTTTCTGTTAAAGCTCTGTTGGCAAGCATTGAAATTCAATAACATAAAAAAGTAAAGATCGTTTAAATTTGCCAAATGTAGAATCCCAATTTGGAATTTTACTTTGAACATAAAATTACTAGGTATGAATTATACTATGATGAAGAGATTGTAAAGCTTAGAGCAGTAATAACAAAATGTCATTTATTTATAAATGACGGTGAATCATTAATAGATGAGAAGCTTTGCCAGCCAGAGCATAACAGAAAGTTTTCCTGCTGATAATTTGATCGTAATGTTTGTGTTGTATATTTAGAATTTGTTTTTGGCAAGTATTAATTGAAACTTAAAAAAATCAAGGATAAGATAGAGCTTAATTTGATTCAGTACGTCTAATGTTTTTTAAAAAAAATTTGAATATACAGAAACCCAAAATAATGTTATAATTTAATATTATACAAAATTATATTTAAAAAAGTACTAAATTAGATTTAAAAGTTTATAAATAAAGATTAAACATTGAAAATGATCTTTTTCTTCAAAATATACAACACATACATATTATGGATCAAATAACAACAGGAGAACGAGCGGCTCACCCTATGTATCGTCTCTTCGAAGGTGTTTGGTTGGGCGGCACTCATTTGAAAGAAGCGGAGGCGATCATAGTCTCTGGGGTCAACCATGGATCTCAAAGCCGTATCGGGACCAGGGCCGAGGCCCAAGCCACTTTGGAGCACGCTGTCCGGGGTGTCGACCTGAGAAAAATTAATATTAGCTACTATAAGCCGTGCAAACGAAGAAAAAATATCGATATGACATCCGATAACCGAGAGAATAATATCTTCAGTACAATGCTTTTCAGCTTGTTTTGCGATTTCACTTAAAATAAAAATCGAGGAATCTCTAACATCACAATTATTTTTAAGAAGATTGAATTCATCGTAACCTTTAACCAATTTAGTTTCCTGTTGGACATATTTGTAATTAATTTATACAATGAGTCGTAAAGGTAATCGGTTTTCATGTTGATGTTTGTTCTTAATTTGCACGAGCCACGTCTATTTACATTAATTTAATGATGCGGTGCAACTCCCTGTAGAAAAACGTCCTGTTTACATGCAAAGTTTGTTCGGCTTTTAGTGTCAATGCCTTCAGAAAAAAAAATACCTTTATCCTAAAATATATTTGGATTTAATATCACATTTACAAAACTAAACTCCACGGTTTAAAATAATCACTCTATAATCTTAAATATCAACAATGTAATAACTAAAGAGGTTTTAAACTATTATCTATAATGTTTAATATCTAGGTCCGGTTTTTAAAAGCTAATTAAATCTAATTCAGTATTATTCTTCATCATGATAAATCTAAAGCTAAAAATATGGTACAAAGTGATGAAGATAAGAATAAAATTTTAGTCATTTATCAAGCGTCGACCATTCATTTTTCTTATAAATATTAACCGCAAATAGAGTGCTAACTTTCTTAATACACTTCAAACTTTTTCCCAAATCACGGTTGCAAGCGTTCTGATAAATTAACAGTGATGTAAGCAAAACTTGCGGTCTTGAAGACCCTTCGTTTTTTACATATTTCATAGAAAAACTCGCCTACTTAACTTTGTGGCATATTTTACAGCCACAATTGTTCAAATCAAGCCTTATTCCATTAGAGTTCTTTGAAAAATTTGAGTACAGAATATTTTTTTTAAACGCCTATCATTTAAAAAAATATATAAAAAAGATTCGTATAAAATGAAATTTTAAAATCTCATTTCAAGCTATATTCCGCATTTAACAAAGAAAAAAATTTGAAAAAAATAAAATTAAAAGACAAAGAATAAAATATAATAGCCGATATGAATGTTACTGTAGAAGCTGAAATATTTCACAATGACCCAAGAGATGAAAACGACAAAGGAAACGAAAAGTCACCGAACGCGAGCACCGAAACATGTCGAAGTGACAATGTATGCGAGTTTGATAACGGGACTATAAATTTAAGAGACCCCAGTTTCAGTTCCGGGTTTTGTCGCATTATAGAAACGCCTATTGTCGGCTATTCGTATTATGCCCTTATCAAGTCCGAAGTTAATGGGCGAGCTTTGTACCTCCTATGATTAATTGATTCGTTTCTACATAGCCCTCATTGTGATGCAAATATCCTTAGCTTTTTTCACTAAGTGATGATGATAAATGAAACTGTTTTGTTTGCGATACACTTATGTGTGTCTGAGTTTTGAACGGTGTTTGTTATTGATTTTGTATATTGATTAAGGCATATTATATTTGTTAAGCTGGTTTAATTGAATGTTTGTGAAGTTACGTTGTAATCATATTTTGTCTCACCATTTTGATAAATGGATTACAGATCAATCTCCAGGTCTAGTGGGATGATGATAAGTGTTGAGCATTTACGTCGGTTGAACATTGGTCATTTCTAAGGATAAGTCTTAGATATATTAGGTAGGTACTTCAATACTGTAATTTAACGTAATGAAACTTTTTTGTGGTTTGATCGTACAGGCCAGCCTATTTTAGAACAACCAATGATTTTCCGGCTTTGAATGATAACACCTTTTAAGCCCTTTTTCAGAGGCCTTATTTTAATGACAAAGTTATTAAACGAAAAAATAGGCGTCGTTTTTACAAGTGTTAGCAATTTTGAATTCCAAATTCTACGTACTACGGCTGCTT
>DWIY01001255.1:0-10450 GCA_018248615.1 Erynnis brizo brizo
AATACTGTACATAACTGTGGATGAGTGTGTGTACGCATAAACGTATCTGGAAAATTATTTTAAAAAATATTATGAAAAATTGATTTGTTTTGACAATTTTTGTAGTCGAGCTTTATGTGATATTACCTAATTGCATAAAGATAATGAAACCTTTAACTAAATACGTTTTTTGCAAAAATAAATATACCTAAGTACGTAGGTACGTAGGTAGATATATAATTTTAATAAGGGGTGTGCTAATTATAACTTAATTGTCCGCATACAGATTGTTTAAATTAAAACGATATCGATGACCAAGTGCTCTAAGTTTTATAAATCTGTGATATAATAATATACGTTTCCAATATAAACAAATTTTCGATGTTGAAAACAATGTTTCAATACCTACCGATTGTCGACTTCAACACACGCGCAATCCTTTTCTTATCTATTTGCATTTCATTAGGTACCGGTGGGTTTCTATTAAATTTGTATTTGTCCCCGTTATTAACATGTTCCGAGACTATTTTATTGCGTACGACTGGTTCCAGGAGATATCGGTACTTTACTGCTAATGTATTCATTGCGTCATACATCTTTCCCATCGCACTAAAGCATCTTATATAAATAACTAAGAATAACACACCCTAGCCCGACCCATAACTTACGATGAACAAAACTATAATTCAGGCAAAACACGAAATATAGCTACAGGTTTTTTTACTTTCGGTAACGTCTTGATTAAGTAGAGACCACCTGCTTGGGTCCGCTCTTTCGGGACTCCATAAATATGACAGGGAAAAAAATATTAATGTTCTCATAAAGAATCTGTTGAAATTCAAGTATAGGTCTATGGTCGTTTAGTTGTAATGAAATGATCAGAGGGACTTCTTTGTTTAAGCCGAAAGATCTATTTATTTGACGTTAGCAATCGCCTCCTAATCATTATTATTAACTACTGAAGATGTTCGGAAACCAATCAACGTACTCAATGATGTATCTATCAACTTTCGGAATTGGATTTTTAATGAAACACCAAGACATGATTAGCATTATACAGCCGTTAGAATTTTGTCGGAAAATAAAACATGAAATTATAGGCGATTGTTCTAAGCATCTAATTAATTAAATACCTCGGATAATGTTTTTGCTTCTTGTGTTAGAGTCAGTGGTTTATGCTATAAAAACTATAACATTCACGGTTCGTAACTTTCGCAATAATTGATATAAAAACATTCTCCAATAATGATATTTCTGAACTCCACTGCACCAGGTCGGTGTCAACAAAGACAACAAAACGCATTCATAATGAACGAGCAGCGTTCATTTCGCGGATACAATGCATTTTTTTGTCTCCACATTGTGGTCGGATTTAAACGACTTTGAAAACTCTTTACACAATAAGCCACTCCAGGTAAATAGTAAGGGAACGCAACGCAAAATGGCTGCGCGCACCAATAAATCTTCCTAGACACATTTATGCTTATACCTAATCGCAAATTTATTGTTCCGAGGCTCGGAATGGTACGAATTAACAATGAACAAAGTATTATTACTTATTGAGACATATACGTACATTAAATCACAGAGGTCATTGTGCGCCATTCGAGTTCTCTTACTGCCACCCTGAGTGGTAATGAAGCGATATCTACTACCGCATAATGGTTTGAATGTGGCAGTAAATTGAATTTTATATTTTGTTTGACATAAATGATTGACATGAGAGAGTTTGTCGTCTCCCGGTCTGAGGGAATCGCCGTACTCGATGCTTTTATGATCTGAATGACATTGAAGCTCGTAAATTCTTTCGTTGGGAATATTTGGGCAATTTTATTAGTCATTTGGTGGCTGTAAATGTCCATGTAGACATTATGGTCTATTTGTATAAACTAAAACTTTACCTTGCTTAAATTAGCTGTTTAATAAATTTTAAGGCGTTATTCAATATTTCAAATGGTCGCAAGTTTTTCGACAACTGGATACCTACGGGAATTAAGTTTGTAATAGGTATACTTTATCAATCTACCTTCCTAGATACCTTTAGGATAACATTAGATATATGAAAGTAGATAGGTATATCATTGCTATCCATTAAATGCACCTATCTATTAAATGCATAAGGTACGTATACATTTTATTGCAATGTTTTTATCTTTGAAAATACTTAATATTTCACATTTACTTCATATCAACGTACGTTCCTACCTTTATTTTACCTTTTTATGAAGATTTTGCAATCATTAATAAGAAAAATAATTTCCCGCTTTTGATTTATCTACCTATTTGCATAAATTCTTATTTTAAATAGCGTTTAAATCGTTTCTGATATTGCGGAGTTATATTTTTTATTGATTGTTTTGCAACTGCTGTAATAAGAATTTAAAAATTCCAAACATTCGTTATTTATTTAATTGAATAGAAAAAAATCTTGAATATTTTTTTTTAAATAATCAAACATAATTATTCAAGATTTTTTTTTGAAATAATCAAAAATAATTATTCAAGATTTTTTTTCTAAGTAGGTACCTACGTAAGAAATAAATTTTAAAGATTAGGCAATAGTTAAGGTAACTAGTTAGGTAATTTTTGTTATAAATATTCCACGTATTTTAATTTAACTGTAGATAGGTACCTACAAATTTGAAACTAGGACCTTGTTTACTTTTAATATTTTATACCTAACTAAAGTATGTGCTTTGGCTATGTACCTACCTACCCATGTCTTCCTATCATAGGACTATCTAATTACTAGTGTAGAAATGTCGTAAGTTGTATTTAAACAAATGTAGAGTTTGAAATAACAAAGTGAGGAGATATTAGCATTCTCTTTATAAAAATAGTTCTAACTACAAAACTAGTAAAATAATTTAAACCCGGTTTTGTAGTATTTACTGTACCTATACAAGAATAAAAATCTAATAAATCTATTAAATTTTTAATGTTTGATAAGTTCGTTATTGTAGAGTTTAAGTAATAAAATGAAGAGCTTGAGAAATAAAATGTAGAGTGGAAGCATTATAAAATGTTTCATACAAGTTTCCGCAATATTTTTGCATAACAGTCTCGGTATCCGTGTAGCGAGGCTGTGTTGCATCGTCGGAGGCTTCGCGGGTAAAACATTCGTCTCGCAGCGAGGCCCGCCCACGGCGCGCGGGTCTCTCCCATTGGTCGGTCGCACTCCGCCTTCGAACACCTACAATTATATTTATAATGCACAAGCTCAAATAATTTACATTCAAGCTAAATTTGCGAGCAGTAAGGGTAATTGAAAATTTGTTGTATTGACCCTGAAAGGCCTATGGATGGGAATTGGAATGTTTCGACGATTAATTTAATTACCTAACTTTCCGCACTGCCGCTTAATTGTTGCGAAATTAAAATGAAGCCTTGTTACTTTGAATTGGCAATATGCGACTATTATTGGCAGGTAACTATTAAATAAAAAATTGTCTTCTATCATTATAATAATATGATGATTAATGCCAGTTATCTACGAGTATAGTCGTGAATTGTGCGTTCTAAGGCATTTTGCAAAAAGCAATACTTAAATACTAGGTACCTAGGTATTTGTATCTGTATTAAGTATTTTAACCTATGGGAAACCACCAACTAGGTAGGTACCTACCTTAAATAGATGTACCTAGTCAGTGTCTGACTTACTATCTCTGTAGGTAGGTGGGTAGGTACCTACGGCTACGGGTAGTGTCAAGTTTGATTTCTATATTCCTAGTTTTATTCTGAGATAGGTAGGTACTTAGTTGTCTGCAATCTACTGTAGGCTTGGGTCTTCATTCACAATGAAAAGAAGATAGACTTCTGTCTGTCATGGTAGTTAGTAAGTAGTTAAACGTCATAATATGTCTACCTTTCACTACTAGGTAATCTGCAACTGGCCGCATAGTGGACCAAGTTCTACATACCTACCAAGTTCTACATTCCTCTCAATGTGGGAGTATCTAGACCCTACCCCGGAGTGGGTTAGGTACCTACTCAGGGATTGCAGATATACATAATATAGGTACCTTCATCCGCTATGAAAGAAATAATTACCGAAGCAGTTGTATTTCAGATGGAAAGTATTTTTTATATTAATTGAGAAGCAAAAGGGCATGAAGGTCACCTGATGGTAAATGGTCAATGCAGGCCAAGGACGCCTGCATACAACCTCAATAAATCAATTCTATCTGCGGTTGTTTGCAGGTGCTTTGCTACTCACGAAGACTAAGATGAACGCCTTAAACAAAGTATCCCCGGAAACCATGCCTCAGCCGAAACACAAGACATGAAGAACATGCTGCTTTACGACGGGTTAAGAGGCTACTATTGTTCTACCACCTAAAAACTGATTATCTTTTTCCAAATTTCCGCTGGAAGTCTTATTAGATATCTTTTTAGATAATACTGTTACAATCAAAGATTGTACTGATCGGTTCTGATTGGCGATCTAAATTCTAATTAGACTAATTTTACTCTTTCAATTCACTTTCAGGTGTTTCCTGTGAGACCAAGAACAGCAGAGGAAAATAAGAATCCGGAGTAGTAGTACCTACCTATACTGCACATGATTCCAAACTCCTACCTATGAACATTCTGAAGGCTGGATAAAATTTGCGAAGATTTGTAAATAGATAATAATATATTAGCACACGAGAAAGTAAAAAAATAACTGTGGAACGAAAAAGACTGATTACAAAACAAAACTTTTGGCTTTTGGCATATTTGTCATTTGTTTCTGAAGTGAGGATAGATTCTGATATAAATAGGTAATTATGATTATCTTTCTAGTACTTAGGTCACATACTTCTCACTGTGAGAAGAGACCCGACTCTACAGTGAATCATTATTACTAATGAGTAATTCTCTGAAACTGATAGATCTTTTACCAACCTTCTTATTAGACGAAGGTATTTATTTAAAAAAATCTTATATTTCTTTCGAAATAGATAGAAGCCTTATTTGAACCTTCTACTCATTCAGTAGTAGGTACGTTAGTAGGTACCGATTTATTCAGTGTTTGTGTTATAATTTTAATTGAAACGTACCTACAGGTACCTATAGACACATCAATATAGGTAGATCCTAGTGTCCTTACATTCATATCGTAATTAAAGTGGCCAATAAATAATCCAGACCGGTCCAATTGCCGGCGACACGATAAACTCAGCGGCCAATACCAATAAACCAAATCCGTTTAATTGGCTCCCCGATATAGATTTTAATTGGCCGTAAATCCGCCGGTACACAGTAATGGCCGACGCTGGACTATGCGGCTTGGTTGTACGGCAAGCGAGGACTTACAGCCTTTATCTGGATTAAATTTTGCTCCTCATTAGATTTTGTAACAATTTCCAAGCCTTCCAGATACTTTGTGCTGAAAAATACTTTCTACATTTCTACGTACTTTAATTAATGTTATATGTACGGATATGAGTCATATGACGATGTATCGAACTAATGAAGACGTTTAAAGGTAGGGATTCCTAGGTTCATTCGAATGGATGAGATATTTGTGTTTTCTATTTATAAGGTACCTAATAAGAATCGACTGAAATGAAATAGGAGGTAGGTACCTACTTCGTTATCATCTGTTCAACCTTAGCTATCCTTGGTAATTCTAATTTTTAAAAACATTAGGTAAATTCGAAAGGTGCCAAGTCGCCCGACCGGGCGAGCTTTTGTCGGGCGAGATGACGAATAACCCACTTAAAATTAGGTATGTGATTACAGTCAGCCATGCTCATCCATAGGCAAACGTTGAGCTTTAAAAATGATGGAAACAATAAATGTCAAAGGTAGTTTGTTGGTGTAAGATATCAATCAGAAGAGTTCATTACCAAAGGTTGACTGGTGAAAATGCCTGTAGGCATTAAGTCTACCTTTCTTATACCAACCGCAATTTTTTATGTTTGGTGCACAAAAAAATAATAAATATAAGATGGTCTCCCGTAATAAAGTACCCTTAAGACAGTGGATTTTAAGGGTAGCGGTGATGTAGGTACCTACTTACCTACCCGGGTAGCCTACAATCGCTTTACAGGGCTCTACCATCTAAAAACGGATATACCTACATACCACAAGTGTATGGCGAAATACAATGTCGAGTCGTATCTTATCAAAAGACATCACTTAGGTACAAATCTTCGTGTGAATTAAGATTTTGCGTGGTCTCGTATCTGGACGCCGATAAGTTGGAAGTTACGAACGAGATACAAAATACGAGTAGGTAGGTATATCTAACTCTAACTTGAATTCTTAATAGCTAATTATGTTGTATTTAGTGTGGTAATTAAAATGTAAGTAATAGGATTCATATCGCATTGTATTTTCTTTGTAAATACAAATAATAAATTAAGAAGTAACTTTATTGTTAGCAACCTATGAATGAAATAAATAAAACTCTTGTTTATATAGGTATGATTAATTTCTTTCTGCCCTAGGTACTGTGTTATTCAGCTAGCGAATATACGAGTAATAGGTACCTAATTGATACACATTTTTACAAGTATTACCTACCTGACTAGGTACCTGATCTAAAGCCCACATAATCACTTGTCATTAATCTGTGGAACAAAGTCTATTTAGGTAACTTACGATGTTTTTCCGACCATCCCACAACCTAGGTACCTATTACGTAGATACAATAATCAGAACTTACCCAGGAAAGTCAATTTACCGATGTTTTTCTGACCATCCCACAACCTACCTATTACTTACCTACGTACAATAATCAGAACTTCGTACGCAATCAACTTCACTCACAAAGTTATGACAGTATGCGAAATAAACACATTTGTTTATCGAAGCAAAAATAACGCAATCCAGATATAATAAGCTGATAAGAGACTAGACACCTACTCTCTATCTCCCGGCCATCCGAAAACAAACAAGAGGAAATATAGTCTGTAGCCATAAAAGGGTAGCTAGGACCGATTTAATCAACCGATAAAAATTGTCAGGACTCCGCTAGATGAGGCGTTCAGATATTATTATGTTTGTGTTCTGACTTCGCAAATCAACAGTCTTAGTGACATAGGTACATAATTTAAGACACATTTAAATTAATTATAATACTCGTAGTAGGTATCTATAAATTTGTCTCTTATTTCTTTTCAATAAACGCTAAGATAAAGTAGGACTTATAACGAGAGGCACATAAGAATGCTTTGCATATTCTACCAGAAGGTTAAGTTATTATATCTAAATGTGTGCTGAAGCTTAAAAAACATCAATCAAAGTCTGATAATAATTATCTAATTGAGCAAAAATCACATTTCAAGGAATGTGCAGACCACCTCTTGCAAGAGTTCACAGTAGTCCATTGATAACATTCAACCCTAAATAGTTCGAAAGTAGGTGCTGCTTGTGTATTTTACTAGTAGGTAGGTAGGTAGGTGCTTTACTACTTGGTCTAAGATGATTATTTTTATTTTTTCTCTCCGATTTTCAGATCCTCCTCTGCTTCAAACTTGCTTTGTTGCTTCCATGATAAAAAAAACAAGGTCTGGCATTCCGAGAGTGACACATGCCTACGTCACTATCCAGTTGGCATTTTATTGCAACAAAATACTAAATTAGGGAAAAAATTTCAGTCACCCTCTGTTAAAATATATGTATTTAGCATTTAAAGTGTCGTTTCATTTATATAATCATTCGAAACAATTCAATTTAAACGTAATTGCTAATATAACCTCAATGTTTTATCGGATTCACACGAATAAAGATTCGTAATAAAGGTGTTTAGGAAGTTATTGCCACACACTATGGTAACACAGGAGCGGTGAAGTAGGCTTGTGTCACCCACGTGACCACTGTCATCTCGGAATGCCTCGCCTCTCAGTTGTGAGGAGAATAACAAGGGGAAGCTTGGGTCAACAGTGGGACAAAAAAAGTACCAGCTAACTGTCCATCATCTTTGTGGTTTAGCGGTTGCCATCTATCGATAACAATGCTTCACGTACATACAGAAACACGAAAGCTCGTGTTAATTCACCGCTAGCGGTCTCCCACCCGAAGTATTTGGACGCAAAGGGTCCAGGACCGGGCGTTAGTGTCCATTAGGGGAAACCTTTGACCTGCAGTAGACTACAAAATGCTGAACGAAATAAAGGAAGGGAGGTCACCTAATTGTAGGCCATACAATCAAATCTTTTGACGACAATATCAACGAAATAAATCCTGTGTAGTGTAGTCCGCAACAACGTTGCCTAAATTTTAAACTTACAATTGTACACGTATAATCGCACGCATCAATCTCAAACGCAAACCTTACCTATGGACGACCATTTCTTACGAATGACTAAACACCAAAAGATGGTAATTCGGTACAAACTAAGTCTATTCCGAAGAAATGTGTGCCGCCGTGCTGGCACGATTCCAAGAAGCGCGTATTTCTAACCGAGAACCGCGTTCAGTCGACTCGGCGATAACCTAATCGATTCTACCGAATTGAATTTGTACCAATTCTCGCTTTGTAGCTGATAATTATTTTGCTTTAAATGCAATTTGTGAAGTGCAGTGTTTTGGGGGTTCCGGCGTTTGGGGTTTGGTCGATCGTTTAGAATTGAGAGGCAACGTGAAGTTCAAGCTGTGTTTACTATGTAAGTATTGTTTTTGTTTGTATAAAGGTGCATAAGAGTGTGTTGTACCAATAATAGTAGGTATCATTGTTTACCGGTTGGGGTCTTCAATAGAGTGTGTCTTGAAAAATAATGTAGGTTGTTTACCGTACTGTAGTACCGTACGGTTTTAAAACAAGTGATTTTGGATGATTGTACGGAAATATTATGTGATGCCAACTTTTACTGATATTCAAATTACGTTTTTTCCTTACATTCTTTATATTAAAGCTTTTAAAATCCAGTTAAGGTTTTCCTGGACTCTAATGGTTATGAATTCATGTTTGCCCTATTCTTATTAGTGTCAAGCTTTTTTGGTCTCCATAGAAATCTCCATAGAACTTTAATAGCTTCAGTAATAATTTCCTCCATCTTACATTTATACAAAACATCATTTATAAAACATCTTACCTCAAAGGAGTCAAAGGTCATCCGACTCCTAAGACGATTTACGACTCAGAGTTGTTTCGTAGTCATTATTCCACCAAGGACACAGTATAATGTTTGGACAATAGGCTTTTTCTATTACATACTACTCGTATGTTTATTTATGGAAAATTCGTTAGCAGTACATCGGGTCTATTTGCTGGAGCTTATCCTAATTAGAAATCTGAAATAGAGCATATAAATATCAGTCTTGTGTACTAACATAGCGTAATAACGTACTCGGTGTGTACTTAGGAAATGTAGAATGCTCTGCTCATAAAAGTTACATGTAGTGTTGGTCGTGTAGAACAAAGGTCATTTAACTCGTCTGCAACCTATTTGCTACCCGCGTGTTGGGTCTTCTGTCAGAATGAAATCCTAATAAGTCTTGGTATAATCACGGTTTGGTGGACTTCACAGGCAAGAACATTACAAAGAACTCACAGGAGTGCAGGTTTCTTTATCCTGCTAGACATAGGCCCCTAAACGACGCCATTTTGGCCAGAACCTGGTTGGTCTAATACTTTCACTCTAGGTGTCATACAACCTATGTACATAATAATCGATTAAGATGATAGATTAAATACAAAGTTTAAAATTCTTTTTTTAAATATGCATCTTGCCCATTTGCACTGGATATAAGTAACTACAGTGATCAAAGCTTCGAAAGTCTACAATATAGGTACATACTACATACCTACCTACTACTTATGTACGTACGAGTATATGCTAGAAACTCTGTTTGGACTTTTTTGTTGACTTTATATTATGTTACAGGTACAAGCTATTATGTTACAGGTATCTCCTAGCAATTATAGCTTTAGTATCAATAGCAATAACATCAGGAGATCAAGGAATATGTGATCAGACTCCGCCACAGTCTCATGACGTACCGCCAAGTCTAAACAAGGGAAACTATGAACTGTCCATTGTTACTAAAGGAAATGACTCGAAAAAAATATATTTACCGGACCAGACTTATGTTTGTAAGTTTTACTCTGATTTTTGTTACCATACATGGTTGATATTGACTTCAGAAATATTGAGCGCAAAACTTGTCAGCAGAACGTTGCTATTATTCTTTTAATAGGCGTTTTATAATTTGAGCTTTCACATGAAAATAAAATAATTGTCACGAATAAACTGTCCAATAGGTGCCTGCCGATGAATCATTCAATTAAAATGTTTTTAGTTTTACTATTGGCTAGGGAGCTGGCGAGCAAAAAATCTATATGATTTGCTCGTGTGGCAGACTTTATTAATCGCGATAATTATACGATAAGAAATATTAAGGACCGCGTCTGCCACCTTGGTAGCGCTGCGTTGTCAATTGACAGCTTCTTAAAAATGTAAAAAAAAACAGGTATACTATATCATTTGCTCGTGTCTGCCTCTAAGGCTGATGTTTAGGAATCTTGTCAAAATGAAAA
>DWIY01001256.1:0-10449 GCA_018248615.1 Erynnis brizo brizo
AAAATCGAAACTTTAAACTGCTCTGGTGTAAAGTTTCAAAAATGTCGCTTAATACAATTAGCCCGGAACCCGTCGGTATAATGTTTTCCTAGAGCGATCGCTCGCTGTGACGTATCGTGAACGACTTTCCCGATAAACGTCACTTGCGGTGTGACCCCACTTCGAGCGTCAAACGCAGGTGAGGCGGTTATAAAAAATAAGGGATTTCACACACATACACTTCTTTCGCAAAAATCTTTCTTTCATTTTGGTCTTGTCTGAATTTCAATTTCAGGTGCATTTTTTGTGTTCGGGTATCTATTACAAATATGATATAAGCTATTTAACATATTTTTATGATGCCTCAAATACTTCCCAAAAATGTCTATCAGTTCTCTGACTTTCTTGATAAACATCACTTGCGATTTGATCGCACTACGGACGTCAATCGTAAGTGAACAGTTTTACATAAAATATGATACGTCTCACATAAATAGCGTGGACATCTTTATCATGCTTTTTAGGACGGTTAGCTGAATGACATACAAAAACACGGGTTACTTGCAATCAAATGACCCATTTATTTATAATATACATATTTGCAGCGATAAAGTCAATTAATTCGTGAATCGCGCTCGCAGTGGCGCGTTACCATTAGCTCACAATCGTATCTATGTGCTTAGAGTGGAGATCACTGTTCAACTAGTGGTTTGAGCGTTATTTATGTGGGAAACAGGTGTAATTGCCAGTATTCGCCAGCGGATCCGATCGCAATGGACATGCTCTAGGTTCGCCGGCTTTCTCAACGTTTCGTGTCGAACTTTGATCCATTACAATCGCCCTCGGATACGTTCGCGAGACGATTGCGGGCGAACTAACGTAATTAGAGTCTCCGATCCCGGTAAGTCTGTACTTCTAATTTAATCACAAACTGTAAAGCGAATCTCGAACTTGACGGAGAGGGATAAAGTTTAAAGTTGTCTGTCGATTGTTGCGGTTAACTAACTGATCTCGGTGCTCGGTGAGTTATCTGTACTGTAATTGGTAAACGCGATTTTGGGTGTTCGGTGATAACGAAATGAGTGTACCTATATCGTAGGCGTAGGTGTGTATTTTGTTGTTTGCAACAACATAATTATCACCAGTTTGAACATAACTGTGGGAACTATTAACAGGCGTCTATTTTAATTATGAGTCAGATCGTTGGTCGTGTTTTATGTTTTTTTTATTAAGTTTAAGTCATGATTATTTAAGATGGAAATATCAGAATAAAGGAATATTAAGATGCGGTCTATGTCAATTTCTCTTAAACCAAATTCTGTACATACTGTTTCTTGCATTTACTTGTCCTTTTCTGATTCATCGCTTTGAAGAGTATTTGTATCAGTCTGTTATGTCGTAATTATGTTAAGCCCGCTCAACATTAAACACGTTGCATTGTTTTATACATGTAGCTATAATACGCACACGACGGCAAAACATGTTTCTGTTTAATAACACCGTTGACAGCGAGATTAATTTGATAAGCGTTGGATAATATCGTTATATCTGCTCCCCTACCGACACCGAATATATTCCGTTGTAATTCATGAAGAAAATGTGCATTCATCACATTAAGTGCTCGGCAAATGTAGGTACATTGTCGGAATTTATAGATATCGTCATCTTGTTATCCTTAACACTTATTCCCACTTTGGTTAGAGATATTTCGTAGATAACATTGATAGATGTATTAATAAATTAGCACTTCTAACTATACCAAGCGAAGTCCACTATTTACTGACGTTACTATAGGCTACATTGTTATACCTACTTCGAAATTTTTATACGTCTCTTTATCATTATAATTCTGTATGTGAGATTCGATCGATTTGAATAGCTTTCCATTGTTCTGTGAAAACTTTGTATTCACGTCGATAGTAGAATTCTTTGAACTTTGAATTAATTAATTTGAAGTCACATACGTATGGAAGGATTTATTTATATTTAGGTCGTACTACTGTCCTTTTTCTTTTGGTTTCCAGAATTTCAATTTTCGATAGATAATTATAGTAAAAAATGTAACGCCAGAAGAGTTAGTGTTTCCTCGACGGCGTTGGCGTTAGTGTCGAGCCAATACGATCTCTACGTTAATCCTTGTGGCATCACGTTTATGTTGATTATAGTCACTTTAAAATCTTTCTATAATGTGCTGTATGTAGGTAACTCAAGTCTGACAGGCTATAATTTATTATAAGATAAACTTAAGTGAGTAATCTTGAAATGAAAAAGAGACCAGCTTTATCATAATAAAATTAAAAATAGGATGAAAACTTACTAATTATCAATTATTTAAAGTATTTTAAAGCGTGCGCCGCTTATTATTCAATAAAAGAGGGCTTCGTGATTTTGTATGAACCTGACCATCAGGTCTTTATTAATTTGAATGTAATTTAACGCCACGACGTCGTGCCGTGTGTGAGGGCGTCACTGTCACGCCGCGCACTTTCGAGGCGGGGCGTTGGCGTTAATTTGTCGATGCGATACGATCGCTGCGTCAACGTCGCTCGGATGCAGTCTCGTGCATTGCACATCTCTAATGAATTATAATTTTTTGTGCTTAAACATTAAAATGATGTGTTAATAATAAAGTACATTTGACAAATTGTTATAATTCTACTTTTTTATGATATACTCTGTATACGTCAATTCAATGTTTATCAATTTGATGTACGGTATATGCATAGCAAACATTTGTTCTGGACTTGTATACTTTTTTATGGGCCTTTAGTTATTATAATTATCTTTCCTAAGATTATCGCTACAATAAATTATTAACATGTTTTTGCTTTAACTTTTCGAGTTATGAAACATTTGCAAAATTTTATCGCAAAATTTATCACGGAACCAAGTCACAAGTACCATTCATTTGTAACACTCACGGTTTTCTAACATTCTCCAGATTATAATCACCACTCGTGATAACGACAGCTAAGTGATTGTTACGAAAAGTGTTATCATATCGCTGAACTAACTGGAAACATAATTATTGACGACTGTTTATCTAAAGTAAAGCAAATATCGTATCAAGGGTGTCGTTGTTGCTAGTCACGTAGGATTCAGGTTTTTTTTAAAATATAATTTAAAATTTTATTATACTTTAAACAACATAATATTGTTATTGTTCCTTACTAATCTTGAACAAACGAATGACAAGTACTTACCCTCGTGGTCAAAGATGTTAACCACTTAACTTAAATGTGTCAATAAAATATTTTATTGCTGCTATTTGAACTTTCAGCTTGTAATTACAGAATATTACTTAGTTTTTCCATACGCACGCTTATCCTAGTCAGAAGCTACGATATTTTTGCAAAGTATGATAATGTTTGTATCAACATACCTACTTATGATGCATTCTACGACAAAGGTTAAAGGTTGAAAAAGATTGTAGATAAGTCCAATATAAATATTTTAAAGCAAAATATAATTAACATAATTATTTATCGAAGGAGCAAATTGGGTCAGTTAAAGTTAAAATTGAAAATTAATAACATATTTGGGATGGAAGCTGACATCAAATTAAAAAGGGCATAATAAAAAATCCCCATAAAAATCTGAACAAATTACGGTTGAATTTTGACCAGCACATGATCGAAAATCTTCACAACATACAAAAAATTGCTATCAATCTGTCGTCGGTTCACGCGATTGAATTCGTACATATCTTTGCACGAGTTACATATAGTTCGAGAGCGTAGTAGAGCGTTCGGAGCCAAGACAACGCGTCGGCCGCGGTGTAGTCGATTAGGTCGTCAATGACCATCAGATGACCAGAGGTTACAAATGTTCACTACACTACATTGATATCTAGATCTATCGAAATAAACTATCAACACCAAAGTCGTAGGACGATCTTCACACATACCTACATACCTATCTCACGAGTAACATATAGTTCGAGAGTAGTTCAGTGCTCGGAGCCAAGACACAACGCGCGTAGCGTCGGCCGCGGGGTCGTCGACCGAAATCGGCGCGGGCGCGACCTTGCATCGCCTCGGCTTCACCTACATACGCGTCCACTTTTGCTTTCGGCAATGCGCAAAAACGCCACGCGAATCGTGCGCACCTAGATACGATTGGCACACTTGTTGAAAATAATTGTACTTCACTAATTTTTTTTTAAAGTTAGTAGCAAATAGGCTTAGGCCACCTGATGCGCTGCATCGATGGACACCCACTTAAATCTAACGTTGAAATTAGACCAAGATTGTATGCTACACTTGGTACTTAGAGTTAAAATTCAACATTCAACATCACCTTGGTTAACGGGGAGAAAATTCCATTCGGACGGACTTTATGCCCGTCCATTGTTATAAAAATAAAGGAAATAAATAATTAAAATTGCTGTCTCAAATAATGTGAAGTAAATCTCCCAAATTAGAACACAAGATGAAGAACAACCTGACTTTTTGTAGAGATTTGGTTTACGTGCTAACGCGTGCACGCACATAACGAGACCAGTAAAATAATTATAAAACGAGTAACCACCTTAAAAAAACCCACTTCTCTAACGACATATTCACGTGCGGGCTTCACGCTGTAACGTACGCGCCATTGATGTCTCAAAACTCGCGACGATGTCGTGTTCGTTGACGTCGCATCGAGTATAGCCTATTTATTAACTTTAAAGTCGACGGGACATAGCGGTAGCCTGCTAGCTTTTGTTCTCCCTTATGAATAAAAAAAATCAATAAAAAAATTAATGAACACAATCTCGTCAACACCCCAAAAAATTAATAGAATTAGCAAAGTTACAAGTTTCAGTCGGATTAAAGGATCTTCGATGTCAAATTAAGGTCTCTTAATTAATACCGAGGACGTGATTCTTAAATTATTCGTTGCAAAGAACTGTTCTTAAAAATTGGGTCAATTAGTAACAAAGCTCTTTGGCGAACGCGAAAAAGAAGGGGAGCGAAGTTCTAGTTATGTGTGCGTTGTGGCTTCGCAAAGGGCGAGGGTGCACCCTTGACGTGCCGAGACACCACCCCGCCCACGCCCGGTCATCCCCGGTAGAAATATTCACCGACGAACCCTCTCGAAAAACCCGCCTAAACACACCCGGCCACAGAATTCATTTTCATACAAGACCGACCCCGGCTCACGAGTCAAAATTGTATTATTCGACGTTTACCTGTGGATTTCGAGCAACAATAGATTCTAAAACGAGTTATGCGAGAGAGAGCTCCCAGAATAAACATTATCACGTGTGAGTCGTTATGTGGATAAGGCGGGCGGTTATGCTCGGATGCTCGGAGCCCGCGAGACGAATAGCGTCACGTCACGTGTCAGGTATTCGGACGATTTATGACCGATCTTTAAAGAGGAGTATGTCTTTGGCCCACCTTAGAAAACGAATATAATAGAACCAAAGTAGTAAAATTGTTCCGTCATTCGTCACGGTGCATGTCCGCGCAGACTACGTGCGGTGAATGTCATGCGGCCGAAAATAATAATTCTAATGTGTGCGTCGGCGGTCGGTCGGGCGGTCGGGCGGTCGGTCAGTGCAGCGGCGCGTCTCGTTGCGTCACTGCACTGGACCGGCAGGGCATTGCACCTTGCGCCGCCCGCCGCCCGCCTACCGCCGCGCGCCGTCTCGCTCTGCCATCCGCGTCCATGTACGCGCGCGATCGATCCCGACCGTCCAACAGCTGATCGTCATCGTTGTCATTTCGTTGCCGATATTATATACCATCCGCGTCCTTAACACGAATGACCCAGTGGTGTTTCGGAATCGACCCCCCAGTATTATTAATATGATGTATAACCGCGTCGTTTTCTCCTTTTCAGCGGCGTGGCGGTGCTGAGTCCGACGGATAGCGGCGGCTGCAGCGGTAGCGACATCACCGAGCCGCGCTCGCCGGCCAGCCCGGAGTCGGGCCACAGCACCACCGACGAGGGCGCGGCTCCGCGCATGCCGCCGTGGGCGAGCGAGCCGGCGCCGGGACCGCGACGCCTCGCGGCCCAACCCGCGCCCGTCCGCCGCCCCAACCCGCCGATGCACCGCCGGATCACGGAGTACTTCAACCATAAGATGAAGCCTCAGAATGGCGTCAAGCGCGACTCCACCTCCGCGGGGCACGACGACACGAAGAGGAGGTGCTTGCCCAAGAACGGTGTCACCGACGAACTCGAGAAGTATATCTCGTACCTCTCCAAAACGCTCAGCCCGAAAGTGTTACTCGATGTCGGAAAGCAGACCGAGGCGGGCAGGAGCCCCTCGAGTACCGATGGCGCGATGGCGACGGATCTCAGTAAAATAAATTCATCCCCAAATACCAATGGAATACTCGAGTACTGCAAACCTAAGGACAACGGCCATGCCAAGATGCATTCGTATAATGGGTTTATAGAGCTTCGACACGGGGCTGAGCCGTATACTAAAAATGGGCACCTAAATGGGTTCGTTGATGGCAAGAAGGTGAGCCATGAAGCGAACGCCTCGAAGGACCTATCCGCCAATGGGACCCCACTAAATAGTAAACAAAATCTGAGCGCCCCTACTCATAAAATAGCAATACGACCGGCGACCGAAACTTCTTTAAGGATAGCCCCGACTACGACGTGTTATACACCCAAAAATAAAACACCTACTAAGTTAGATTACACCAAAACAAACGGTGTTGTTAGTTCCACTACAAAGTTGGATAGTAGCATGAACGGGGTGATGTGCGGCTCTAACAACTTAAGCTTGAACACGAACACCAATAAAAAGACACCACTCAAGAGGGAGCCAGTGAAAAGGAACACTCAACCTAAAAAAACTAACCGCAAGTCATCTGCGTGCATAGCTAACAGTAAAAACTTGACGTGGTCGAAGGCAAACAATCTAAAGCAAGTGCAACTTCAGAAACAGAACTGTTTAAATTCATTACAAACGTCAACGCCAAAAACCATGCCGGGAGAAGCGACGGCAGCGACTCCAAAAATGAATATGCCGTCGAACGGTATCCGACAACTCACTATGCCGGTAAACGGCAATCTCAATAACCACTTGAATGTACCTGCTAATAATTATCAAAATTGTCATCAAATAAATATTCCTCAACCTGGTACCGGTACTACCGCGAATTTGACATCATTCGTTGCTGTGCCTCAAAATGTGATGCTTACTGCATTAAGAATACCGCAAAATGGAATACCAGCCCATACATTAAACCAGACCTTCAATAGACAAAATGTTAACGTGTCGAGTCCTACGAAGTTAAATGGTCAGTTTGTGTTTCCGATTGTGCAAAATTTGAACGGCACTGTCGTCCAAATACCTAACCTCATGGCGAAAATGCCGAACTACGTAATACCACAGCAAGCGCATACAGCGCCTCCAAGACAGGACTTCCTACAAAACCAACAAGCAGCACAGTTTCTTATTAATGGCACGCTTCTGAAACTTGCGAATACTATGACGTCGGCGTACCAAAACATCAATAAACCTGGCCCTGTGACGAGTCAGTCTGTGCCGGTAATTAATAAAAATGTTGCCGGAATGTCAGCTGTCGGACTGACGGTTCAACCGAAACCAAACTACAATGTCAACTTGAGCCATTCTCTCTTTGTACCGCCCCCTGGCTATATCGTTACTTCTGTGCCAAATATGAACGTAAAGGAAACTTGGAGTTATACGAACACCAACATGGTAACCTCTTCACAACAGGCATGTTCGAGTCCTATAGTAAATCATCCGCCACCTATCATAACGAACTTTGCAACGCAAGCGTTACACTCAAGTAGTATACCCATGGCGCCGGTAAAACCACCCGATAATCCGATTCAAGGTACGGAACCGCCTAGTAGTACAGTTAAAGAACCTGAAATAAGTGAAATAACAAGTTCAAAATGTGATATACCATGGCTGTCCAAAACTGTTAATAATAACATCGTTCCATTAGATACTAATAAAATTACATCGAGGCCTTTTGCGAAGATCGCGAGTCTATCAGAAAAGTTAGTAGATTTAGTACACGACAGTAAGGTTCCGGAAATAGATTCGACGAAAGAGGAATTGATAGATTCAAAGGACGAGTCGATCGAATCGATGGATGAAGGTGTGAGAAAAGTAGAAGAGGTGGCGAAAAGGGAAGACACAATCTTCACACAAATAACGGTACTGAAGGACGTTTCATCGAATGTTCAAAATACTGTGATAGAAGCTAATTTCTGTAATGCAACAACAGAATCATCGGAGTCGGGAATAGGAACGGATAAATCCATCGATTCTCCGACTAGTGATTCACAAACAAGCAAAGAATGCGACGACGACTCTTCATTGTCGTTAAGTATCAGCGTCAGTTCTGTGGAAGGACAAAGCAGTCAGATGAGCCCTATCTTAAAACAACCAAAAACACTGCGGTTTCCCCCTAAAAGTATGCTGAAAAATGATAGTGACCAAAGGACGTCTAGTACTGACTCAACTAGTACGAGTACTGTGACTTTGTGCTTGTGGGAAAACTGTCGGAGGGAATGCGAGAGTGACTCAGAACTGATAGATCATCTACTGGTGAGTTATCCTTTATTTCTCTTTTTCTTCTGAAACTCTTTAGTATTCGGTTATAAGCAACTTGCAGAAGTGAATGAATTATTGAATACTTACCAAGAATTTTTAAAATTGAACACTGGGTTTAAAGATAATATAAGTTTTTCAATTTAAATTTAATTTTTATATATCAGATCTAAATAGTTGTTTTGTTGTTTCTCAAGGCCCTTATTTAATGTAAGTATTTTTTCTTTAGATTTGCGTACTTGTTTGGGGTAACAAGGGTTGTATCGTAACATTAAATCAAGATGTAAAATTTTCTTTAGTCTGATGAGTAATAGGAACACACAAAACTTGGATTACAGTTAAAACAACTTCTAAAACTGTATTTACGACATTTCAGATAACTCACGTGAAACCGCAGGATGGGAACAAGAACTTCGTGTGCCTATGGGAACAATGCAAGGTGCGGGGAAAGCCGTCGTGCTCGCGCCACTGGCTCGAGCGCCACACCGCCTCCCACGGCGGCAACAAACCCTTCAAATGCATCGTCGACAACTGCAACCGGAGATTCTCCACTCAGGTACAATTACGTTCCTTGTCCACATCTCCTAACCTAATCTGATTTCGTAGGAGCCAGGGTACAAATCGCCAAAACGAATCCACAATAACACTCTCGCCACGAAACGTTGGATTACCAAGTTCGGAATGGGTTATTGTCTATGTCGTTCTGACGGTATGCTATGTTGGTTTTTATTAACTCATTTGTTATGGTTGTCTATTGATTTGGTATGAGAAGCCGTATTCATTGATTCGGAGTTATCGTTTTTGTATGTATGATCTTCACTGACTATAATATTAGGAACCATTTTGTATTATATGTGCCGTTTAGTCGTAATTTCGAATTTTTGAAAACGGATATATTCTTCGTCACTAAATTCCTTTCTAGTTTTAATGCTATTGTAGTGTAGTCTTTTGCTTACAAATCACGACCAATTCAATAGTGATTGGATCATGTGCGTGGTTTGTTAGGCTTAAGTCAACTTCGTCTAATGTTTGATCTAGCTATCGTTTTGTCGTTTCTTCGTCTTCAAAATTTTCTCACTTACGATTTTCAAATTTGCCTCTTAACGTGACTCAATCACTATTTGATCACGTGGCACATCATATTCAATTAGCAAATTGTCTATCGAAATCATGAACAATGATTTCGATAGACAATTTGCTTAGAATTCGATATACTTTCGAATTCGAATTTTCGAATTCGATAGACGGTTTTTTTTGGTTATTATTAATCCAATTAAGAGGAAAATCATTTTGGATTTTCCATTTATATTAGTGATGGTTTTGATATATGATCGTGCCATTTTGGTTTTGATTTGACCGTGTCCGTAGTTGATTGATTATTAATTACATCATTTATTGACATATTGTTTTCTCCGAAGCCCTGGCTCTGAAGTCACGTAGACCACCACGGTACACTACCATACGTGCCTCGCGCGAGTACGTATAGATATAATACGGTTTTTTGTTTATTAATTTGCACAAAACGAGCGTGATCTTAGAAATAAAACATATCTTATCGAGTTTGTTTGACGTGAGATTCTAAGATAAATTTTATTGGTTAGTTAATATTAGTGATGATTTGAAGCACTTTATTGTCGTTATTGTTGTGTTATATTGACTTTGACGATGGCGCAGTGGTTAAGACACCGGTGCGCTGCGCTGGGTTCGATTCCCAGCAGAGCAGAGGTTTGAAGATGAATTTGAATTTCTGTTACTGGTCTGGGTGTGTTGTGTTCTTGTCTTGTTTGTGTCCGTGGCACCCACGACACAGGGAATTCTAGTGTGGGGCTATGAGTGTGAAGCGTTATTTATTATTAATCTCAATATCTGTATGTAGTTAAACGGGATGATTTTTGTAGCATTAGGTACTCTCATACTCTGCTCCTCAGATG
>DWIY01001257.1:0-10445 GCA_018248615.1 Erynnis brizo brizo
ATACTAAAGGCACATTTTTATTAGATCATTATGAGGTAGGCACTGCTTATTTGCCTATATGGTATGCACGCCCCTGTACTACAATTAGGTTTGTTTAAACATTTAAACACGTGCACGGATGGGTTACCGGATTTTTTTCGCAATAGTGGAATCGATTTTCAATTTACTTTAAACATTGAACACTGAAGCACTGTACCTACCCTGCTGTACCTACTTTACACTTCATTTTGATAAAAACTGTCATAAATTGTTTCGTAAAGTACGAAACCAATCTTGTAAATTATCTTGCCCGTATGAAGCCAGTTACAGTTAATGTGGGAATTGTAGAGCAACAATTTTATTGTGCTCCATTGTTCCGGTACATTTGAGTTTGCAAATCAACGAAGACTATAGTGAACTCCACATATACGAGTATTAAGATTCCCGTTATGTACAGATCTACTAGTAGATAGAAGAAGTTAGTGTACAAAATCAATTGAATGATGGATATTCATTCAATCAGACCAGTAAATTCGATAACGGGTAAAACTTGTGTGGAGATTTTTTACATAGATAAACTGTTCCCGTTCGATACTGCAACGATGTCATTCTTCTGTTTTGGATCATTTAGTGGCAATTTAGCAACAAACCGTTGAGTATGATATTCTGTTTTGAGAGAAAGACGTGCGAGTGATTCTGTAATATACTTACCTAATATCACTCGAAAGTATACACTAATAATGAAAACTGCAGAGTGTCTTTACTAAATGCCTATGGATTTCCGCAAAGTAAGTAACGGTTGTATTAGGTACCACGTAATTGTTTTTGAATTCATTGGTATGCGCTAGGCGCCAGATTCTTAAACTGAATAAAATTGCTGTATGGAAAAAAATTTCATTTGGTTAAGACCGTGCTCAGTTTGAACGCGTTTTTGTACGAATTTAACTCGTGCGTATTTGTACGTACACGCACGAGCAATCCGACCTTAGAAGTAATATGGCAGTAGGTAG
This sequence comes from Erynnis brizo brizo, assembly GCA_018248615.1. Lineage (NCBI taxonomy): Eukaryota > Metazoa > Arthropoda > Insecta > Lepidoptera > Hesperiidae > Erynnis > Erynnis brizo. The sequence continues at coordinate 990 of DWIY01001257.1, forward strand.
GTATATTGATAGATTATTTTTATTAAATATTAAGGCAACATTATCGATTATTTTGGTGTGATTAGAATGCAAACACTTCAAAGTCGTTGTCGTACACTTTTTATCTGGCCCCTTACATATTTGGAATATGTATGAGTCACCGAACGGTCAACCTCCCACGTGTGTGTAATTTCAAATTAATAGCCTGTCTATTGTAGAGCGGACAGGATATTATGAATATATGTACTATCTTTAAATAAAAAGTCTATGTCAGTGACCTTCCTGTTAGCGTTGCGATGTGTACTGATGCACAACATTATCTGATTTTGTTGATACAAATCGTTAGTTTAACGCCATTCCATATCAAGCGTAGTCGTATGTATTAAAATAAAGAGTAATAAATATTTTAACACTAAAATAAAAGTAGAGTTGCTATATTTTTTTTTTATCTCACAGTGATAATTTTATCCCAAAACACTATTGAGAAAAGATTAATATGGATGGGATAATTTAATGAAATAGGTATTTTATACTAACTTGAAAAACCGTTATAATATTTCTTTTTTAACAGGAAAAGATCACCACGCTGCGCCATTAGCTTATAAGAATTTCCAGATAATTCCGAGTTAACGAAAAGAAACTTTTAAGCAATACAATATAAAAAGGAAACTGATCATCATTAACATCGACCCTGATAATTAGTTTAATTCTTTCTGCGAAGGAGAAAAAAGTTACCGAATTTTTAATTTCACGTAACTTGTTTAATTTTGACCCGAAACTTATTTAATTTACACCATTAAATTTAAGGGTTATTGTTCCCGTATAAATGGAACTGCCCCATTAAAATTTTTAAAGATGATAAAGTTTTTATTCTTTACTCGTTAAAATTTGCAGCGTCTTAACCAAAACAAGTATCCAATATCCAGTTGAGACTTTTTTGATATAATTATTGTTTATCATAATTTTTTTTGTTTCAACCGATAAAACCGGAATTTATTTTACTAAATTCAAGTGAGTTTTTTTTTAACTTTTTTAAACTTCTTTCTAAGGATACAATAAAATTAATCTTAGATATAATACATAATTTTTCTTTTAGAGATTTGAAAATTTAAAAGCTTAAAACGATTGTGTTTAAAATGTGTAAATTTGAAATCTACTAAGATTTTTTTTTTCAAATTATTTGTTTTACGAGTGAAATTTCAAAGGTGTACTTAATTATGCAATTTTGTACAGTTAGTAAAAGTGGAGTAACTAGGCTATTAGCATTTGCCTGCACTATTTTACCCAACGATCTTAACTTTAGTCACTTAAATTCTACATTTCTCTCGGGGTTTTCGTTAAACTCTTAATTTCTCATTAGTACTGGCTCGGAAACTAACTGGACATCCTATACCTATAATATGTGAAAGTTACTGAAATTTAACGACTGACTAAAGTATTTTACGATGTTTTACGGTCAGATAGGTCTTTTGTCCCGAGGAAAAAGTATTTTCGCTTCATATAAAAAACATATGAGGGCAAGAATGTTAGTTAGCAAAATCTTGCCGTGTTTAATAGATTTAGAACTTTAAAAAATTTATATCCCAATGATATCCTTATTATTCAGGTAAAATGATTATAATTGGTCCGAGGTACCTTGCTGTTTTCCTCAGAACCGACCCTTTATGTCTTGTACCACTTTAGATAACAATTTTATTTCGTTCGACGTTTGACTTGGGTGCTATTACCACTCAACATTAAGTGCTTGTTTGCTTATTGACTTTAGTGGATCTAGAACTAATAATACTTCGTCTACTACAATGCTCGATTGCTATTACGGTAAAATAGAGACATCGTAATCTAACAATGGCCTACTTACATTACATAAATCTTAGTAATCTCATTATGTCAGGTAAACTCGACGACGACAGTCTAGATTAACTCAGTGAAGGTTAGTTACATTGAATTATCCATTCATGAGTCATTTGTATCATATGTATTGTTCAAGTCTAAAACTAGCTGATTTCATCAAAAATTCTTATAAAGCTAAATTTACAACAGCCTATGTGTTTCTGGATTCAAACTTAATGATTCCTGGTATACTATAGACAGTAAGAAAGAAATAGATAGATAATAATACTCGTACAAAGTTTCCTATTTTACTAGCAGATTGAGACACCCTTGTTTTGAGAAGGTTGATAATGAAGCACTTGATTTGTCCATTAAGGGTTTACGCAATGCCATCGATTCGTGGATGGGCGACCGTTTGTGGCGAACTTTAATGAGCTTTTCGTGCTTCGAAGTACACTTTATAAATCAGTCACACTCGTAACAGCCTTTCTGAGTTTCACGACTAACAGTGGGACGGGTCTCTAAATGTACTGCATTTCATTCGCTTATAGATCTTGTTAGAACAATTGTCAAAAAATTATACTCACGTACTTAATTGAAAGACTCGGGTTTGAATCCTCGGCCACTGTTATACAACTGTCAATTCTAAGAGCGTTCTATAAAATTTAAATGCCACTTGCTACAGTGGTGAAGCAAAACATCGCAAGAAAACCATGCTTGACAGTACTCCGTAATGTTTTCAAAGGCATGTGCAGTCCACCATCGCGTAATAGGCTACATCCACTAGGCTCATAATAATATAACGCCCAATATCCTTCTGAATGTGTGATTATTTTAATCTATATCTTTAAACTATGTGGTTATATAACTCGTCGCTTGTAGAATCTGAATCTTCTCGTATATCCTTGATTATAGTGAAAGGGTAATTCCACAGGGTACCTCGGAGCCAGAAGGCGCCAACCTCTATGACAAGTGATGCGTGCATTATTACCCACAATAGCAACATATCGACCGGTTTTAACGGAAACCAGTCCGGTTCTGTGGTATTTTTTATGGCTGAGGTCATGAATAGCGCTCAATAGAAAGTGATAAATGTATCAATTAAAAATGGCCGCCAAAATTAGTTTCGCTTTTACCACGACCATATTCTATTGGCTGACCTTGTTAGCCCTTTGACTGGAAAAATCGGTTGCCGTTTTGTGTTTTGTGTTTTTACCCAAAACTACTTGAAAATATTGGTTGTGTTTTTTATTTATTATGTGTTTCTGTAAATCCTCCATTTTTAACGAAGAAGTAAATAAGAATGAAAATTCTATTAATTACGTGTTAATCTTTATTGAATTGGGTTAATTAATGATTAAAATTTAAGTTTGAGATTTTGAGTTTTCAACTCTTCAAGTTTGATGACGAACGACGTTACGACGAATAAATTAATGATTTTATTTTACCTACTGCTGCTGCAATATGGTTTTTAATGTTTTTTTTTTAATAAATCATCGTTGTGTAGAACAGGAGGTAATTCAAATGCATTTTTATATCAACTGTAAGTTAATAAGTATGATAGGAAGTTCCGGCTTGAACTAGATGGTAAACTGTTGTGAGATACTCTAGTAAAATTTATGTAGGTACCTAATTTTAATTACAAAATCCCATATAACTTGAACGTATAAAGCTAAATAGGAATGTTTATTGTTGTTTGCGGTCTAATTTTATGACATCCATCGTAAAACTCGCCCCGTAAACAATAAATTACAAAATCAATTAGGTACTAAGTTTCTTAGGTGTAGATACTTACATGTTTTTGTATTTAGGGTAACAACGTGTACATTGAAAAAAATTAACATGCATTTTTTATCCATAACATAATTTGCATTTCCATGCGCTAATTACTTAATATTTAAATTTCACAGAACTTTAACAGTCGTTACGTTTCTGGTGACTTTTACCGACGAAATGCTGTTATATACGCCCACATAACTACATTATACATGATACTCAGAAGATCTTCTCAGAAGGTCTTGCTAAACCCGCATAACTAAATAAGCGTAATGAAATTAGGCTACATTACATTTAAATTAGCGGTTCTATCTGTAAAAAACGTTGACGCAGCGCCATTTTATTAAGTTATTCAAGAGTAAATAAAACAGTTGTGTTACCAGTTATGAGTAACGTTTGCGTACAGGTTTTACGGGAATCACGCTTCATTGATCTTTGGATTGATTACAACAAGTCAACTAGGCGTTGACGGTTTAAATTTACCACAAAGTATGCTAAAGAACGGGGCTTAAATTAGTATAAATTACTTACAAATATACAACAATGGTAATTCTAGTGGCAAGCTCGTTTTGCGTGTGTTACAAAATTAAAATGTCATTTGTTGTCATATGACTGTGTTCTTTCACTTCAGTATGAAGTGTAGGTATCGAGATCCGAAGTCCCAAAATAAACCCACTCACGTTTCTCAGAGACTGCACGGTACACGAGCTCCGCAAAGGTATTGATGTGGAGGCGCGTATCGGAAAAGAAGCATTAAAAATGGGCTCGGAGTGTAGTGTAGAGGCATGCGATGCACGGCGCAGGCTGCCACGGGTTCATAACCCTCCTCATTGTGTTCCTAAAGCTTTGCCGATATTACCCTCCCCGCTCAATTTATTCTCGACTATCCGATTTCCTCTACGGAGCCAGCTTGAATATTTATGAAGCGAACTTTTGTTACTTTATAAGCAAAATATCTGTTTAGGCATTTCATCGGTATTGTTACGCCCCAACTTCACTCAAAGATAATGCCTTAATGAACTTTTGTATTTCGGATTTGTGGAATAATTATTTTAAGGCGCCGCTTTGTTCTCTTTCGGATTGGAACGTAAGATTTAAGGTTCATTCATTAAAAGCGTACCTAAGGGGTCTCGTCTTTCAAGGGAGTTACAAATCCGTCTTCAATTACAAATTTCCATGACAAACCTACGAATTACGTAATGTAAGAAATGTTGGTAAGCATCTGTGTGTATTATATGGATAGATACACAAAAGATTCCAGTGTAATTCCATTACGGTGCCAGGATAAGATTTGATGGATTTGATTCTTTTCTCTCTCTATGTTTCAATTAAATTTCTCGTTGAAGAATAGAATAGGATTTTAACCGATATCCTTTTTATTATGGGACCCGATCCTGCAGTGTGACTATGGGTTATAGACAAGGTAGTAACAGTTTGACTACCACTGTCCTAGCGTTACGATGAAGAGGAGTGGCCGAGTTGGGCAAGGTGGCCGCTAACACGTTTTCAATGTCGTGGATGACACGACGACACCCGTATAGCGAGTTATGGGGCCTTGACATTATCGCCTAGTGCGCATATATCCGCGAAATAGCGTTCGTTATTCTGTTTCAACATAATGGTATGCTGCGGACTCATCGCAGTTTATGACGCTTTTGAATTTGATTTCAATATTATAGAACTCTACTTAATGTCGTGGCGTTTCGGATTTGGACAGTTTTGATTGCCAGTAAAAAAAAATTAGTTTTAGTTGGTGATAAACATCTAATCCGACAGGTCAGACTGGCACACATCACTCGTAGTGCGATGATGCGTTGCCATGTATTCGTAAGATAGGCACTGTCTTCCCGTTTTAACTATCTTATTCCTATGTTAATATCTTTTCTAAACACAAATGTTATGAAATGTCATATTTTCTATACAAAATAATTTCGAGTAGGTATCACATATTATTATGCCAAGCGTTTCACAACGGCTCAAATGTTTGTGTTTAATCTTGACTTCTAATGATGTTTGCTTTTGGGTAGTAATCATCCTTAGAAATCGTAGCGTGGTAACGCATATAAACGCAAATATTTCATGATTTGGTGGGAAAAATCTAAAATGCGACCACCATAAATTAATGCCAATACATCTCCGGATGTATGGTATCCCTAAATGAATTTATGTTCCAACGGTTGAAACAGTTCATTTATCATAACAGTTATTTCGACATGTTCCACGACGTGGAAAACGAGTACCTAAAGTTCCGACTTTAAGTAATGCTTTTTCTAGTGGGTGACAGTATTTAGAGAAAAGGAGCATTTTGGTATAAGTGTGGCCAAAGGAAATAAGTTCTTAGAAAAAAGAACTTCAAGGGCTAAATTATCCCAAAAAACAGTTCCTTAATAGTTATGTCAACCTGTAACCCAAAGTAAGGTGGAAATCAAGAAAAGTTCAGACTTGAAGTAAGAAAGGTTTTGAGTGACGAGTGACTAAAGTTTTAATCCATTATTTATTATAAGGTAGATGATTCTGAGATCTTCGTACAAAAATGTTTTAGGTAATTATTATTATATTATTGTAGGTTTAACTTGAAGCAAAATTAGTAAGATATCTTACGAATTCTTATAAAAAACTGTTACTTCCATATCACTTCTACTCTACCACACAGAGAGCTCCATATTCCTCGTCTGTAAATACTAATTATAGGTAACTTAAACGTCTCCTGTTGTTTGTTAATTAGTAGGTAAGTAAATTAATACTCAAGCGTGTTTAATTTTATTATGAAGTTTGACAATTAAATGTCTTCGCTAAGTAATTAGGAAACCGTTCTTAGATTTTCTCTCAGTAAATGGACTTATAAGATTATAAACGGGTTTAAACGAGTTAACGAAACAATATTTCGTGATCTCATTTACCGTTTAAGGAAACATCACGGAAAGATGCGAGACTGAAGTTTCTGAAATTCTTGACGTACGGTAATGCGATCAGAACTTGTGAACATGTCTAAACTTTCTTAATTCTTTATAAGGATATGCAGTAACGAACTTTCATCTGTGTGAAGCAGTCGACATAAAACAGCATGGACAAAACGTTACGGTTAACGTTCCCACGCGCCACTGAAGCACATGAGACTGAAGCGTGCATGCAATTTTACTTGCCTAATTCAAAAGGACGGTATCTGCTGAACTTTACAAATTGTTTGAATCGTAAAGTTTGCTATTTCATTAACTAAAAACGCTTTTTTTTTTCATCTATAGGATTTTTTTGCTTAACAAAATTTTTGTTGATTTTAAATGCTGAGAGCTGCGACCCTCTTGGTGTTGCTCGCGATGATGATCGCTTACTACGCTTACCATCAGCGCGTATGCCATCTGCTTGGTTAATTTCTATAAAAATCTTCTGAATAACGGATGCAAGCCGCATTTCTACAGATAACAGCTAACGTGTTTCTAAAGCAACATTTCATAACAGCGCCCGGCGTGTCATTCACATTTCACTTTCATCAGAGTCGCTTTTGAGGAAACAGTATTATGATTAAATTCATGTTACTTTCACGACCACTTCATAATGCGGCGACATGAACATACTAATGACAGTCGTGATGGATTAAGGATTCTCTTAGGATTTGTGTCGCATTGCATTCTAAACAAGTTAATATATTATCGGTTATCGTTATGCAACATATTTTCCTATCGTAGTGGGAAGCGGATTGTGGTCAGAATAAATTGATTTTCATTATAATGCACTAATTTTATTTTATTATTTTAGACAATTAAATTTGCGCTTTGTGTTAAGGATGTGTTTGTGTTAAGGCTTTTTTTTCGTATATCCATAAATATAATATGCACAATAAGGTTTTTGAAAAAAAAAAGTGAAGTGACTTGTTAATCGAGAGGCATTTTCAACACAGTTTTCCACAATGTTCTCAAAGGCATGGAACATGTGACATTGTAAATTTTAACACATTTAAGTCAAACCAAATGTTCGTTCCACATTCGTTGACAATACCTACCATTTCGTTAACAGACACCAGGACCGTTGGTGCACATTGTGTAGGATCTGTTACGAGGCGTCGTCTAATAATGGCCGGGTAACAGTAATACATGAGCGTCTGAGTGGTTACATAGTTCATTAGTCGATTATCCGCGACCGTTACCTGATGAATGAGTGGCTATGTGAACCGTATCGCACGCTCCACAAACTGCCTAACAAAAGCATGGCATATCGGTTCTAGACGTCACAAACAGTTAGCTATGTCGCTTGTTACAGCGCTTCTAAAGCTAATTTGGTGTTTCAAACTTAAACCAGATATTTGGCGGGAGTCTAAAAATTTAATAAAACGGGTTGGGCTATAATCACATAATTTTTTTTGTAGTCCAGTAATTTATGGTGTAAAGGGTAATCGTAAGCTACGTTTGGTATAACCATTTTGAACATTGGCGTACAAAATGAATACGTAAATTACCTCCTTTTTTGAAGTCGGTAAAAATAAATATAAAGGAGCTCCAGTTTTGATAATATCTAGATATTAGTCCTAGCCTCGCACCTCTTAGCCTCAAACTGTAAATTGTAACAGTAAGTCGATTATAGCAGCTGCATTAGATTTATGTTTTCACGATTAAAAGTTTGGTAGTTATCAGCGTGACGATATATACCTCCACTTTTCTAACTGGCTGGCTGGCTGGAGTTATAGCTTACAGTGTGATCTTGTAGGCGTTAGACAGATACCTAGGTAGGTACATAGATTTTTTTGTGTGATGGCTCCGCTCTCTAAGTTTTTAATAATAATAAAGCTAAATTTTATTAAAATCTGTTAAGTTTGCGTACCAACACTGTGACACTTAATTTTGATAAATAAAAGCAATGTACACACATTAAATTATGTGCCATAAGTTTATGGCACCCTTTAAGTAATTTTACTTCATTCTGATCCGTATTTACGCCAATCCACAAACCGCACTTTGAGTATAGCTGCTCTAAAATAATAACGTGTGATTCGCACCATAATTGGTAAGTGCGTGTGTTCCCACGCGGTAATGATTATTGAGAGCATAATTGGTATGCTTTTGAACACTTAGCCGTGCGTAAAGCAGTACGCTTTATTGAGATACTCGTAAATATGCGGATTGATTAGGTCAGATCAATTCTAGGTCGGACCTTTTGTGTAATATACAGTCGACGAGATTTACTTCCTCCCAGTTTCTTCGAAATCTCTGATATTGGATATACTTTCATTGTGCAATAAATAGCACGCAAAGATTAATTTTTATTGTGGTAGCATAAGTTTAGGTGTACGTGCCTTTCAATAATTCAGGGCAGAGATAGATTATTTCTGCTTACTCCGCGTTTATCCTGCCGTTTATATTATTAATACCCTATTTGCGTTATGTTTTGTCGGCAAGGTTTTCTATTTCCAGCGAACCTATCTAGAGCTTTGTTAAGTATTTACGTTTAATTCATAACCTGCTGGTTTATATTCGGTCCTAAAATACTTGTTTCATTGAAAGAGATAAGAGAGTAAGCTGATAAGAGAGATTTTCCTTTATTGCACTACTAATAGTAATACTTTTTTTATAAGAGAACAAACGGGCTGACAGACGAGCCACGGTAGTAAATGGTCACCATTGCCTACTGACACGTGCAACACCAGAGGAGTCGTCAGTGCGTTTGCCGGCTTTGAAGAAGAGTTCTTTTTACGCCCTTTTTGAAGAACCCCATGTCACAGTCCTGCCTAAATACATTATTCTGCAGATGAAAGAAAATAGATAATTTTTGTTGACTTTATTAAATAAACAATATTGAATAATAACATTATTATCCTCATTTGAGAAATAGTAAATATTTAAAACTTTACGTAACATGACGCATAACATTATCAGTATGATG
>DWIY01001258.1:0-10442 GCA_018248615.1 Erynnis brizo brizo
TATCGATACGATAGCAATCGTTAAACCTTGTCGAAAGCCCTGTGGGCAGTTTAAAAACATCCGACACCGGCCACTAGCCCGTTTCTCGACCAATCTACATTGAAGCAGCATAGTGGAGTATGCTTCAGGCCACTCCCTATTGTTAGGACAGAACTATGCCCAACAGTGGGCTATAAAAGAGCTGCAGGCCCTAGGTAACACTAGAATAGTTCATATTTATATTTTCCCAAATCAAGTTTTCATAACAAACTAGCTGACCCGGCAGACTTCGCTCTGCCAATTATTTTGCCTAGTATCCAAACTTTTTTTATGCATTTTATATACATATAAACCTTCCTCTTGAATCACTATACCTGAAAACCTAAAAAAAACTGCATCAAAATCCGTTGGGCAGTTTTAAAGATCTAAGCATAATTATAGGGACAGACAGTAGGAAACGACTTTGTTTTGTACTATGTAGTGATAGTTTATGTATAATATTTTATTGTTACGTTAACTTACGTTCAATCGTTGCAGTGACCTCAATCAATACATTAGTGCCGTAAACATGAACACTATCGTCAATTACTTTTACCATCAATGTCCCGGTGGCCCGTCTGTCTATTGCTTATAAAATAAAAATGCTCTACTTATAACAAAATTCGTACGGTAAACGGCAGTCATAAGTATTTCAATGTTAGTTTGACATTTTCCCATACTAATGCCATCTTGATACGATTCTCGAATTGTGCTCGAGGCACTGTAAGCGTCTGTCATTAGTATGTCATAAGTCAGTTTGCCCGACATCTTCTCATACTAATGGCATTCGTTAATTATGCGAATACTTTGACGAAAGTATTCATTCATGGGACACTGCTCGGGGAGTGTGCGGCTCATATCGAATGTAACGAGGGCGGCGAGAAAGAGGTCTTGCCTCTTATCCTGCCTTGCAACAGTCGCAATAGTCGCAATCTCTGTCCTTGAAACTTATGACGAAACAGTGTTCACGTGCAGTGGGATCATATGTTTTTTTCCCTCCTTTTCCTTTCAGTCCTTACGTCCATTGCTAGACATGGGCCTTCCCTAAACGACGCCACTCTGCCTAGTCTTGGGCGTTTCATCGATTCAATCCTCCTGGTCGGAGGACGGCCAGTACTCCTTATGACTAAACGTAATCTCCATCGAGAACCTTTCTTCTCCCTCGGTTTCCAGTCCTACGAACGATGTAGCCAGTCCATCCGCTTTACTTAGCAAATTTTGAGAGCTACGTCGGTTACTATGTCATTTCTGATCCTGACACGTAGAGAAATACCGACTTTATCTCGCCGATGGTCCTCTAAGTTATTGCTTACTGTATAAGTTTTGAATTATTATTCAGAGCTTAGGTATACAATCATGTAAATGTTTTCTAACCGCTAGAAATTCACTATGTTAATGTACTTGATGCGACAACTCTACATTTCTAGGAATCTATTTGATCTAGTAGCAATTGTGTTATTTAATTTTGTTTTGTTATAGTCCCAGATGACAGATCTAGTCCGGAAGTGTGCGCCCCATATCAAATGTCAGTAGGGCGGGCGGAGCGAAATGGGTCGCGCTGTTAAGGGTATGCATGCCGACACTACCTGCTTTGAGCCGTCGCCTTAATGAGCTCACCTTATTAATGAAACATTAGTATTAACGTCTCCGGTAGTGGGTTGGCAGCTGCGTAAATAAATGATGCATTTCTCCGAGGTTCACAACAGAACTTATACGAATTTAATGAAAATTTTCCATTTCCTTAGCGGGAAGATAAAAATAGAAATGTTATTTACTTTCGTTCACAGAACTTCAAAGTTCAAGTTTTGTTTTTGTGGGGAACAAACTCAACTTTGAAGAAGTTTTTCGTGTCATTTCATTATTATTGTTTTTCAAAACCAAAGTTTTATAATTTCTCTAAGTGTGTTTCCGTTTCCCCTATGTTCTAATGGTCATGTCACACGCAAAAAGTTGCTCGTACGACAACGTCATTGCATACTTTCTTTCGCATGTTAGTGCGTGTTTTAATTTGGACAGTCCTGTGTTTAAATTTCATCGTACAGAGCCCTGTGTTGGTTGGTCGGTCGGTCGGTCGGTTGTCAGCTAATACGGACAAGTTCTAATATATAGTCTATTATCGAATTGAATAATACTGACTGAAAAGCTATTTCTGTTCAGGCTCTCGGAATTTCAATTTTTCACGTAAGTATTAAAATTATCAGACGTATTTTTCTGTCCAATAAAAAGATTTTAACGATCCGGCGACGTAATAACATTAGCAATAAATTTTTTACCATCACGAAGGTTGTCACAGCCTAATGTTGGTAGACATTGGAGACTCTACATTGACTAATGGATTGGGGAGCTTTTGTTTTGCGTTTGCTAAAATAATCACTGCCAAATCTTTATCTTACTAACGTTAAATCTTTAGATGCTTTGCTTGGATTTAGATAGCTGTGTCTGTAACACCGCCCGTGTTTAGTTTATTTTGTAAACAACTTACAAATCATGTCATAAACATTAGTTTGGTTGAAGTCTTAGGATCGTCAGTAGACTGCATGAACCTACTCTCTCGTAGAATGCTTGATTCTACGAGTTTTTGGCCGAGAAGAACTTGCTCATGTAAACCTGTCGCTGGCTTACGGACCAGTATTTCTCTTGATAGCACAACAAGTTTATATACTTGATGACTGTTTTACATAGTATTTTATCACATTTTATAAATTTATCTTTAAAAAACCGCGTAAATATTGTTAAACTTTAAAAATACCTTGTTCAAAGTTTAACAGTATTTACAGCTTATTAAACATCGAAATGTAGGTACCTCATACTTAAGTCACTCAATAAAAAGAAAAATCGAGGAGCAAATTGGATTACATTACCCAAAAGAATTATTTATTGCTGTAATTACCAACAGTAATTAGAATGGTAATGGGATTATAAGACAACAAAGGGTTAACAGTTATAATTTCAAAGAGAGGTCGGACTTATCAAGCAAGCAAGCAAGATCCCGGATTAAAATTTTATTTAACCTTCCTTGGCCACAAGACACTTTTAATCCTCTTACTTCTGTGTTTAATTTAATCGATCGTTTCAATTAACTGGCCATGGTTTCCTAATAATTTTAAGCTTTATACTGTGTCTAGCTTTATTTTGTCTTTAACTAGGTATCGAGTGGCTAAATATAACTTATTTGACATATAATATTGCAATATATCGACCACCATTTGAAAATTTGAAACCTTATCAGCACAATCAAGTTTTTATTGTTCAGCTTTATAAATTGTTGTTTTCGTGTAATACTTCAATAAACTTTAAATTTTTATTTGTGTAATACTTGGATCGAATTACTTGAGTCTGTACCAAAGTTACATACATGAATAAAATATAGGTATTCTAGTATTGAATGGCTTGTATTCAAGGCCAACTGGGAAGACTCTGTAGGATTCATAAATACGTTTCTACGACATAGAATCTCTCTCTATATCGTATGTAAATTGGTCTTTAATCCTAAAAGAACACATTAGAGTCCTGTCTTTCACAATCAGAAGGGTGTAGGCCGCAGGAAAACTACCATCGAACTACCCTGGCCTAACAGGCCTGACCTTCGTGGTCTTCACATGCCATATGGAGAAATCTCAGGCATACAGGTTTCAGCAGGTGATAGCGCACAAAGCTTTTAAGAAATTCATTTTATAGAAATACAAAAGTTTAACGAAGTATCTCTGTGAAGGAATAATCGTTAAGTCAATTCACAAAACCAATCGCAGTATCTATGCAAAATCACTTTTTATCGCGTCAGGAAATGAAGAAACTAAGAAATCGGTTCGATTCTGGCGTGAATTCTTGTTACCAGAATCTTATTATTAGAGATGGGCTAACTTCTCGCTTGTTACTCGGGTGTCATTTCTCGGCTCATCGATAATCGGTAACCGAATAAGGCAGTTGAAGTGCCGAGTACTTTATAATTGTGAAGTATGCCTGTGATGATTAATTTTTTTGAGTGATCACTGTAAAACAAACTGGGTCAAGTGGGTTATAGTAGCCATTGAAGATTAACATATTTTAACCTTACATAATTACTAATTACCAATTACATAAGTACCAATTTACTGTGAAACATCTGCAGCAGTCTGATTATTTTTTGAACATGGGTTCGGGCTTTCGGTTTCACAAGCCTAATATGAGTATACATATACCCCCTGGAACGTAGTAATTCAAAAGAGACTCAACATTAATCTAACCAAAAAGGTCCTTGGCGACTCGATACAACGAGCGTCCGAGCGATCTTTAATATTGAGCAAAATTCGGTACTACTCGGGTACTCGGTAGGAATTCAACCCTATTATGCTAATGTTAAACGAATCAGTGCTTTTTATGGATCATTCCAATTTCCGCGGCCCAGATCGCGATGGCAATGGGGTAAGAATCGTAAAGTTGACGATTCTCGCGCGATGCATTCTTTAGTGGGTCGGTAAGTGTCTTCTGCCTTCCAACACGTGTAAACTTCAGACTTATTCCGAATGAAATCAATGGGAATATAAGAAATTAGTATTTAACGTGTAATGATTACTTCGATTATAGTCAATGATTATGGAACTATAAGCGCGCTTAGTCCCACTGGAGTAGATCGCAAGGAGCAAAATTTAAGTGGTCGTGGATGGTTGATCTATAGTAGCGAATTAAATGCGCGCTTACATGCCGAAACCATGTTAATAAAAGGGTTGCATGACAGGATTCAAAGTGAAAGAAAACAGCAATTCTGATGAATAAATCTAGAAATACTTATGATTTTGAAAAGAGATTTTGACACCTACGATTTGGGCCACACGATTAAATCACGAAATCGTATCATAAGATTCGGTATGTACACCGTTGCCCCAAATCCAGGCATGCAATCACAATGTTATGACTGATTTATATTCAAAACGAGCTCGGGCTGCCATCTGCGCGGCTTTAATGTCTCTCCGTGGCGCAGACCGCAGTTGGTGGCAGTGAACCCAAAACTTAGTCATTTTGATCGCTTTATCTAAAAATCACGTCTAGATCCTATAGTATAATAAAAGACTGAAAGTGAAGGACAAAAAATACAAAAATGATGAGAAAAAGGTAGAATGGAAGGGTGTTGAAAATAGAAAGAGTAGAACTCATTTAGTTCAGTAAATTTGTATTTAAAATATTATGTAGGTACGTTAATAAAAAAAACATTTCAAATATTTTTTTCACTTGATACGTGAAATAAAAACACTTTTTTAAACTTGATAAAAGAAGACCTTTAAAAACAATTAAAACTTGATACTCAAAAACTTAGAACATTGAAACTTGAACTCCTTTTTGATTGCAAGAATTAAAAAACACTTTTCACCCCTTTTCGGTTTACTAATTGGAAAGTTTTGACGTCACAGCTGGCGTATGCTATTTTTAATAATTTTTGTATAAAGAAGACCAGATCAATGATCATTTTTACCTATTGACACGGACAATATCAGAAGAATCGCTAGATAATTTATCAACAATAATTATTCAATGATGAATTGAACTTTATTTGAACTTGATTTATGTTCACAAAACAGACCTCAGATTGCTGTCTGTACACCTTTTAATGTCTCTCCAAGGCACATTTGGCGAACGCAGCGCGATTAGGACGCCGAAACCACAAACTTTCTCATTTTAATCGCCGGAAATAATACCCGACCTTACTTAAAATGACAGGAACGGTTCAGCTTTTAAGCTAAGCGATCCCGAAACTTTTGCTTTTTGGTTAAATTAAAACTACCGTTTCAGTGCTACACATCTCTCCTTTTGACACGAACATGGAGCTCGCTGCTTCAATGTAGATTTAGGTACAAAGATACGAGCTATATCCGACATTGAATTGATACCACGTTGACCGCGGTCGGGTATTTTTTAACCGCACATCCGGCTTCTAATGAGATTTATTGGCTTCTAATGAGATCTATATATGCTTAACAATGGGAACAATATGCAGACATTTTAATTTTAACAATATTACTGTAAATACTATTTTTTTTCAACTTTGAACGAAGGTTTAAAGCATTTTGCAACAAACACTGCGACTGCGGGGCCCGCAACCGAAGCCTTACAACCCGGGGCCTACTCGACCCACTTTCTGCTGCCTATTCAAATTTATCCAAATGCATTCACTGTAGCTCGCATCTGCCGAGAGATCACAACTTTTATGATTTTTTTCAAAGACAAAACATTAGTTTGCTCAAATATAAAGGTGTTACAAATGAGTTTGATCAATCTATATTTACCATTTTTAGGTATGCAAACATAATTTACTGATTTACTCTTACCTTCCTTTGTTTTAACTCTTTTTCTTTACTCTTACCTGTTACAGGGTTTCCTATTAAAATAGACCTTGCCTTTAGTCAGCCTGCCGATATTTCAAGGTAAAAAAGGTTATTATATAGCCAGCTATGTACTCGTATCTTAATCTCGCCTGGAGTTTCTCATATCAACAAGCTAGGCATAGGCATACATTAAATATGCCATCAACTCTATACGCTGATTGCTTGGTTGGGTCTTGCGAAAAAGTTTCAACCCCTACTGTTACACTTCATCAGAGAATGAAGTAGTGCCGCTAACGAAATTTCTTTTCATATATTCATGAAAAATTTCAAAGTAGAGTCAAAGGATTAATTAAAGTCATTCGAAAATATCGTAAGCATTCCAGAAGTTCTTTAAGCGGCACTTGTGGTCGTTACAACACGGATCAAAGGCTCCGGACTCGAGTCGCGACAAAGGCGAAGTGCTTTGTATTACGAGTAAATGGAGTTGTTACGAGTAGTTTAATGCTACACTAATCTTCTATCTTAAAAATTAAGTAGGTATTATTGGGATTCACCAATGATATACCTATCGTTTCACTGTTTAACTACTCCGCTGTCCTGTGAGCCACATTTTACTCACACCCATTGTTTAACTATTGTGGCTATTTACTGGATAGGCAAAGTGTTAAAAAGATAAAATGACGATTTGTCATTGTCACGCTGATCAAACTCACTTCACTTACACACACACTACTTACGTCTAATAAAATAATAAAGTTACATAATGTAAGTTAATTTCTACAGCAAAGTTGTTATAAATCGTGAAACGAAGAAGCCACAATATTGAATAAAACCCTCATTTCATAGGCTTTTGCAAATGTTGAAAGGGAAGGGTTAATTAAAGGCATTTTGAAACGCCGTTGTTAATTCAACGGTTTCCTGTTCTTACGATTCGAATTAAATTTTCCTGTCCTGTGAAAAGTTCTTAATGACGTGCTTGTTATTTAATTAGGGAAAAACGCCTAAACGTATATGGACTGGATACAATTTGCGACAACGTTTTAGATCTTCTTTGATCTCTCTGATGACGTCACGGGCTATTATTTTCGACCTCGATCTTACTTAATAAAAAGTTAAATAACACTGCAATATAGCTGCAGTAACAATGCCTTTTTCAACTCATTCTTGACTTAAAACACGATGAACAATATTGCATATAATAAATAACAAGAATAATATATCTACGATATATCGGACGCGTCATGAATACTCGTACCAACATGGCGGTGCTTTCAATTTCGGTCGTTAAGGGTTCAATAAATCATGCTATCGACTGCTGAAACTGAGCAATAAATTGTAGGTACTTGTATAGATATTAATGGCTGTTGTCTATTTTAATGGCATTGAAAGTGGTCGTGCTGTTAAGTTTAAAGCATAGATATTTTTGCCATCTTGTGAAACTATTATGTACAAGGTGGGTACGTTCAGTAGAACTCTGTAGATACATTTTTGTTGGGAATTTCCAGGACATACTATATATGAGTACACTTAGAACTCACTACGCAGTTAGTCTTAAAAATGGACCGACGACGATTGAGAATTGATTTCTTCTTTGCAACATTTCTATTTTTTAGATTTTTCTTGGAAACCTTACACAAAAACAACATTCTTTTGTAGCTGTACGAAAGTATTATATCTTAATACTGTGGTAATAGGTCCACTATCTGACTGCATCAATAGGTGCTTTTGTACTTTCAAAATCGCTCCATTGCTTTTACTGTTCGCTTCAAGGCCTTTCTTCAATACAAAACAGGAATCCAATCTTTATTCTGTACCTACTATTTTATTATTTTAACAATAAATCTATTCTCTGAAAAAGGATGAAAATACACATAAATTTTCGAAAAGAAAGAATTCTCGGTATGATCCGAATTAAACTCGCGAGTTATCGCATTGTGTGTATCTATATATTGCCAAGTATTTAGAAAACTTAGATAGCATGCTTCAGGACACTCTTAACGAGCGGCGAAAGTTCCCACAATGTATGTTTCTTCCGTAAATACGACTCTATTATTAAATTGCACAGAAAGCCATAGAATATTCATTTAACAAAAATCTTTTATCGCTCGACTCATCATTGTGTTAGGGACATGTCATACGGCTAACAATAGGTTAGCAAATAATCTAAGGTTGGCGCCCATTGTGGCGTGGGTTCCATTGTGCTTCTTCAATAAATCGGCGGTTCCATAGCCTTCAGTCTCCGAAGGTCGTGACTGCGCCCATCGCGAAAATAGAACCGCCTTCCAAACCACGTGATCAATATCGCACCGCGAAGCAATCAAAATGCCATTAAATAATGACTTTGGAAACTCAATCAAGGGTGGGGTAAATCAAGGAAGGTCAAAAGAAAATTCGTTACATTTGTAGAACAGGAAATTGTTACTTTTATAGAAAAGAATTCGACACATAATGTAAGTAGGTGTAACTCCTTCCTTCCTTTCAAACAGCTTTCTTGGTAGTCCGCTACTGGACATGATGGGCCTCACCTAATCGACGCCAATTCTCCCGGTCCTGGGCCCTAATGAAGTCATAAAAGAATACGTTTATTTAATTGAATCTATTAGTTTAATTTGAGTCGCTATAAAAGGGGTAATGTAAGAAAGAAAAACGAATGCTTAGTTTTTCTTAAAACTTCGTAAAAATTTTATTCCACTTGCGGAAAACTCAGGAATATCACGAGGTAGAGCGCCCGCCGCACGATGTTAACTTCATATTTGCTCCTACTTTGGACTTTACTTTAACGATCTTTCCTTTTAACCCCCGACGCATAAGAAGGGGTGTTATACTCGTAAGTTTCAGGTGTCTGTCTGTCAGTCTGTCTATGGCACCGTAGCTCGCGAACGGATGAAGCGATTTCAATTTAGTTTTTTTGTATGAAAGGTGAGTTACGGGCGAGTGTTTTTAGACACGTTTGATGAAAATCGTTTGAGTCGTTTAAGAGTTATAGGGGTTTTTTAATTTTTAAAGGAAGCTCAGGTTATTGTGTCGGGTGCTTTATTTAATTTAAGACATTAAATTGTTAGTTATTCCTCAAAGATGCAGCTGGGATCCATTATAGTTTGCATAACCCCGTGTCCTTACTGCCATGCCACACGTAAAAGTTGCTCGAACGACAACGTCATTTTGTTGCATGTCAGTGTCGTGTCATGTCTTTAGGCCTACATCCTTCTCATTCTGAGAGGAGATCCGACCCTGCAGTGGGTTAGTGTTAGTTAGAATAATACATCTATGGTTAGTAATATTATGTACCTAATCTAAATTTAACCTAATCTTTGAAATTTTCTTAGCCTTTGGGGCCGGTGTCGAAATCAATAATGAGTTCTACGACAGTACTTATAATTTTTCGCGTAATCTCGGATATGTTCGAAAATAAATGGCTTTCTAAAAATAAATGTATCTAACGCCATTATAATATTTATATTTAGCTATCTTACATAGTAGAAGCACACACAAACATACTTAATTTACACACATAAAATAACAAACATCACATTTGTTGAGTACGTCTATAACGACTTATACTTGGGTTATAATTATAATTATAATCCAAGACAACAAGATACTTCCGTGAACAAAGATGGTCGCTGAAATATTAAAGTATTCGCCAAACACACGAACCAAGACGTAGTAGGTACATTACGCTGTTTTTTAAAATTTTTCTCATTAAATTTCGGTGTATTGTTTTTTGTACAAATCTACTTCGATTTTGGTCGTTAAAGCTAATTTCTAGTAAAATTTACACTTATTAGCAGAGCAGTATTCTTGGCAGAAATAAGAAGCTTGTTTGCCAAAATACTTTCTAGCTTAAACTAAGAGCGAAAAATGGGTTTCAACTTGACCTTAAAACATGCAACAAATATGGCATGACATGATACGTACCTATTAGGAATCGAATGACTTCGTAAAATAGTTTGTGAATACAAACATATAAAAGGAATTCAATTTTTGCCATTTACGTGTTTCATGTTTAAAAAAAACTCTTCTTCATTACTTCTTGTAGAGATGTGGTTGCTGGAAAAACCAATTTGAGGCCACCATCTTAGTCCTTCAAAGTTGTAACTGTTTACTTACAACCTCAAAAATTGCTTA
>DWIY01001259.1:0-10442 GCA_018248615.1 Erynnis brizo brizo
ATAGCCCAAAAATTTCGAGCACCCAAAGGCAAGAACATATTTCCAGTCAATAAATTTTGGCTGTGACGTCACAGTAGATGTCAAAAAGTCGGCACGCTTGGTTTCAATTCAAATGTGATACTTGCATTATCTACGTATATGTATGTATATCTGTGACAGATGTCTTATAACAACCAAGAACAATGTTTTATTGAGCGCTGAAGCGTTTTACCGCGCCAGATATTAGTTAGTTTTTCATTCCTCCCAATGAAACTTGAAGAATATGCAGTGATTAAAAGTGTAGTTATTTAATTATTATTAAACTTGTCTTATCTGTTCCTTGTATTCCAGTCCCGCCTCGAGATAGAGCTGAAAGAGATGCTGAACAAATCCAACCATCTGCCCTTGCCCGTGGACCGCTCCATCGATGTCAGCTACACGGAGGACCAGATGTTGACCGCTCTGGACAGCCTCAACGCTGACAGTCGGTTCACACAAGGTGAGCACCGTGACCCTTCGTAGTAGACTGTAGAACTAATTTGTTTACCCTGTCTCGCGGCTAGGAGTTTTTAAGCCTTAAGGTATATGTAAACTATGGAATAGATTGGGATGTTCATTAAGTTCTTAAAGGGGCAAGATTTTTATTGAACAACTTATCAGAATATTACAATTGTTAGTTGTACGTAAACAGCTGCAATATTGTAAAACTGTTTCGCAGCTGTTTGCGCCCACCCCGATACACTGAGGAGGTATGTTCAAGTTACAACATGAAGCAAGCAAATCTCTAAAGAAAGGGGAATATCTAAAGGGAGGGGGGGAAGTAAAACATTAAGTTTTTAACGGGGCAAGGGATTGAGAAAAATCTCTAAACGGAGGGGAATATCTCTAAAGGGAGGGCGGGAATAAAATTACCATACGTAATTGATGAATGGATGGATACCCCTTTTCCGCTTGAGGTGTTTTTCGCAGAATTTATTAAAAAAAGAGGGCATAAACCAAGATCTTCAGAGCCGGTAATGCACTAACAAAACTAATTTTGTTAGTGTCAGTAGGAGGGACTGGTGACTCCCCTTAGGGGAGGTGGTCACCATGCCAGCAGGTGGCCCGTCTGATCTTTTGAATGCCATTTAACATAAAAAAGTTCATTTAAATAATTCAATGTATTTTGATGGTGGTTTAAATTAATTATCATTGTTTTTTTATTTCAGATGCAACAGCCGGTATTTCAACAGGAACAAGCAGGGTAAATATTTTTATAACCTAATTAAAACAAGAACGTATCGAATTTTTACCTTTTGGCGTTGTCACAAAAGTGACAGAAGTTTGTTTATGGACCGCGTATCAATAGATTTAAACCGCGGCAAAATTCAAAATGATCCTCGATTTCGGAAGAGCATAGCAAGAGTATTTGATAGAGTTATGTACTCTAATGAATTTAATGCAATTGAAATTTCATTTATTAAAAATCGATCTATCGATAATAGCCTAGTAAGTTGGATATCTGACTGTAATGCTATTAATGTTTAAGTTCTTTTTTATATGCCATGCTTTGTTTTTTAAATCACTCATAATTATGGCTATGAATTAGTAATGTCGTACCTACGAAGTTAGAACTTTCGGACAGTATGGCTTTAATGTGGAAACAGTTACAATTCTGGATACAATTTCGGCATAGACTTTATACTTAGTTCCGTTAGATGTTACATAATAAGTTTTAGTTCGTTACGCGCCTACTGCTAGTGAACAGGTATAAAGTTAATACGGATTTTATTAATACAAAGTCTTAGTTACGCGTACTTCTAGTAGGTAACAGGTATAAAGTTGATACGGATGGACGGAGGGGTACTTATGGTAAAACTACCCTTTAAGGCCAGGTTTAGAAGCTTTCTATCAATTAGGGCCTAATTGCCTTACGTGCGAAATGCTCGGTATCACCCATCCAATTATTGACCCCGCCTGAGGGCGCTCGAATTGGTCGCTCGCTTGCAAACTATAGCACAAACTGTAACACACTGTGGTAACACAGTTACAGCTAGATCGTAAATTTTCATGTTCATTTTAGAAAATATTTTTATAGGTAGTTATCGTTCGTTTTTTTATTTTATTTAATTTTCATGTTTATTTTGCAACCAGCAATAGGTATGCAAAGAAAGAGCATAGAAAGAAAATAATTAAAAGATTTCTTTTATGATGGATAACAGATTGAAAATTCCGATGCAATTTATTCTCCAGCCCATACTCGCACTGGAGCCTAATGGACACTCCAGGCTGGTGTCACAAGCTGTTTGAAGGCCACATGCGTCCAGCTATGGACCATAAGAACAATTGTATCCAAAACATTGATGTAATAACGCGAACAAGCGCACAACAAATCAGGCAAGAATTTATTTACATTTAATAAATTATTGTACTAATTACTAATTGTTTTAATTACAGCAACCAGGGGCAGCAACAGCAGCAGATGCTGCTCTGTCCAGTGCGGCTGGTATACGAGACACAGATATTAGTTCAACCAGGTAATTATTTTTGCAATCTATTTCGTACAAGTTTTGATAGTTTTAAATCACGAAATCGTTGTTATTCACCTCCCACAAAGGACTAGCTCAAACTATGTACAAATATTTCCAAACACAAGTGTAATAACTAACTTCACATTGTCTTTAGTAGTTAAATTTAAATTTACATCGATTATTATAAGGGTCAATTAATATCAACTACTCCTAACTTACTTTAAAATTACGTTTTCCAGGAGACCAAATTCGACCGAACCAGACGATATTAATAAATCCTCAAAACCAACCACCATGGGCGCAGAACAGGCTGCAGAATCAAGTCATCTACCTTCAGAACGTCCCAAACAACTATATGCCACCGGTGCAACAGTCGTTAGAACAAAATCAGATGTTCCTCCAACAGAATTATGGCTTTCCACAAGTCATCCAGCATCCTATGCTGACACAGAATCAAGACCAGATTAGAACGTTACAAGTCAGCAACGTACCTGCGAATATACAGTCACAACTACCAACGAATCTTCCCCAATTAATGCCAAGCGAGTCTATGTTAACCCACAATTATGGACACTTACAAGTAAACTCAGGGATAAACCTACAAAGCGGAGCTCAGAATCAAATAGCCAATGTTCCTATTAGCGGTAATAATAGACAAGTTCAAAACGTTCCTAAAACTGTCACCGAAATACCAAACAACAATCAGAAGCCCCAAGAAGTCTCAGCTCAGAATTACAGACAATTAGTGAATCAGAGTTTAGCGCAACAAATAAATTTAGCGAGAGGGCCGATACAACAAACTATCGCTATGATAAACATGCCGAATATGCTACACAAACCGACAACCATGGAACATAATGCGAATCAACAGCAAATAAACACAATGCAACAACAAGTCATAGTTCCGTCAAACGCTGTGCAACAAACATTTGCAAGCACATCAACGAACGTGCAAATGGAACCACGTAAAACAGTGCCAATGATTCAGAGAGCTCCAACACACAGTGTACAAGGTACAATGACACATCCGCCTAAAAATCAGACTTATTCATACAGGCCTATACAGCCGAGACCGCAGCAAGTAAGACCAAATGTTTCAACCCCAGCTATGACCGTCCAACCAAATATGAACATTCAAATGCAACAGAGTCCTAATGTTATAGATATAAATCGACCTCAGGCACCTAACGTTGCTAATGCTTCTACTAGTACGAATTTCCCTAAAGTAGATAACAGTAATACTCAATTCAACAGAAAGAGAAAAAGCGAATCACCAGATGAACTGAGAAGAAAGTTAACAATAGTTCCGTCGTCACAGACTATTTCAACTACGAGTAGTATGACGGTGAAACGAATAGACAGCCCAGCTGTACCTCATTCAATATCAGTAACCAAAGTGCATACCAATGAAATCGGAGTCAACACTACGCCCATGATGAAAATGAACTCTAAACATAGTAATACCAGAAATATGATACAAATTAGTCCAATAATAGATCAGAATGTTAAAATAAAGGAAGAATTAGCAAAACCAGTACAACCGACGCCTCCGCAAAATATAATACAAACTTCCCAGCAAAATCAAATACAGCCTTCTCAACAAAACATGATGCAGGCTCCTCAACAATCTCAAATCTCAATACAGCCTCAACAACACCTTATGCAGACTCAGCAAAATATGATACAACCTCAACAAAACATAATGCAACCTCAACAAAATGTAATCCACTCTCAACAAAATATGATACACCCTCAACAACAAGCGATACAGACGTCCCAACAGAGCATAGTGCAGCCTCAACAACACTTAATGCAGACTCAACAAAACATAATGCAACCTCAACAAATTATGCAGACCTCCCAACAAAACTTAATGCCGCCTCAACAACAAATAATTCAGACATCACAGCATAACCTTATCCAACCTCAACAACACCTAATGCTACCTTCACAACAGAATCTAATACAGCCTCAACAAATAATACAGACTTCGCAACAAAACCTAGTACACCCTCAACAACAAGTAACGCAACAGCAGCAACAGAATGTAATGCCGCCTCAACAAGTAATGCAAGCTCCACAACAAACTCTAATGCCACCTCAACAAGTAATACAGACGTCGCAACAGAACCAAGTACAGACGTCACAACAAAATGTAACACAGCCTCAACAAAACGTAATACATTCGCAACAAAGGCAGCCTCAACAACCAATGCAGAGTCCTCAAAACCTAATGCCACCCCCTCCACCACCCACAGCGAAACCCCCAACAGCTGCAACTACGAAAAATTCTTCCTCCCAAGTCGAGAAAGAGAAACTAGTCAGAAACACAGTATTTACCCAAGCGAGGTTCGGCAGACTGTTGACCGATAAGGACGACATTCCAGTCAACATTAACGCTATACCCCCAAAAGAACCAACTACACCAGAACAAGACAAAAATGTAAAAGCAGAAGTAAAGAAAGATGTTGTTTCGCCCAAAAATGAGGTGAAACGCGAAGAAGCGAAGAGTTCTGTTAAACAAATCAAGACAGAAGAGCCTAAAACCCCAGAAGTCAAAGAAGAAAAACCAGTAGTACCAGAACGGAACGCTGAAGAGAAAATGCTCAGTGATTCGATGAATAGGCTCAAGGGCACGGAAGCTAATGAGATTAAACTCAAGAATGATAGGGATTACATTCTAACACACGTGCTGGATGGCTTTGTTATTCAAGAATCCAATGTGGCGTTCCCTGTAAGTATTGTTTATTTACTTTTTACAGACTAATGTAGATTTAGACCACTAACACTAAAATAAATTATATTTTAGAAATAGCAAACCATTTAAACTTTGGGACAACCACATCCAAGAGAGATACTATCTGTGATTATTATCTATAAATCGTTTCAACAAATTTTTACTGTAATATAACTTTCCTTTTCTGCAATTTTTCTCCACAAAAACTTTAAGTATACCAAATCATACTCCTCCGCAATGTCTGTTAAAAAAAGGATCTGATCTTGATAACGCTTACATATTAACAATATACTTAACCCTTTTCAGATAAGACTACCCTTGAAAGAGAAGACGCTAGCAATCAATGCGGAGGCGAAGAAGAATATAAAAGAAGAGGCTGATAGAGAAGTGAAGAGCGACAGAGTACCTGATCTGTCGCACTTGAACCTGAGGGAGAGCCAAGGCCAGAGTGAAGAACAGGAGAACAAGATGGAAGTAGATCTTCCAGGTAAGACTTATGTTCTAATAAGGCTTCTAGTAGGGCTTTGTTTAACTCACACAGAGGCCACACTTGCTTAGGCTAGGTTGCAACAAGCAAGTTAAAGAATTAAAAAATACACAGGGTGATATATTTCCATTAAGGATTTGTAGATAGCTCAAACGCAATTATTTAAGCCATGTGAAGACCTATCCCAAACTTAATGGTTTGGATAGGGCTTCACACAGTACACACCTGTGTATTGTGGGAAAACACTCACACGGCTTTCTGGCCCCAAATTAGACATGTCTGTGTGGTTACCATAACATAGCCTATGTAGGTAGTACATAATTATAGTATAGTAACCAGCTGATAGACCATAGATGCTAGATCACCAGGCCAGTCAAGTCAATTACAAAATAATTAAAAATGTGGAGCATAAAAATAACATTTTGAAGCAATACTGACAATAGATTAAAATAATATACTGGTAGTCAATAATAAAGCAAGAAATATATCCAATCAGTGAATTTCATTGTATTGAGACATGTTGGATTCAAAAAGGTTGAGTCCTAAGCTCTTCAAAGCAATTTTTTTTTATAAGTTAGTCCTAGGCTCTTTAAAGCAAAATTTTATTTATAAGTTATTTTCTCTTTTACAGTTAACCCCTTTACGGATCTCAAACACTGTGCTGTCAAGTCATGGACGGTAAGCAGCTTTTTTAAAATTAAAACATTCTACATGTTAATCCAGGTTTTAAAAATTTGTGTCCATGTATTTTACTAAAATCTTAGGCAATAAACATTTATTTTATTTTATTTCACTATTCCAGGTAGAGGAACTAGCGGAGCACCTGTCAAAGTTCGACTGGGCGGACACGATAACAGTGTTGCAAGAACACGAAATAGATGGAGAATCATTGTTCCTTGTCTCCAAGAGTCAACTGGTCACCATTGGGGTGAAGGAGGAGCATGCAGATGTGATATGTGAATTTGTTAAAGGTTAAGTTAAGCCATGATTTTAGAGCTAGAATGGAAAAGTTTAGATGTGAGGACTTATGTGGGCACTATAAAAAAAATGCCAGAATTAAAAATGGACAATGAAAGAAGGTCCTCGTTTTATGACAATATAAGGGCACTATAATGTTTCGTCCACATTAAGGTCCTAAAGCTTCAAGATACACGTTAAACAGTAATGTGGACAAGGTTAATGATCAAAATAACAGGATTTTTGAGTTGAGCGAGTTGTTTCGTTTTTTAACGTGTATTTTAACGCGTTAAGCCGCTAGTGTAGTTCCCTTTGAAAGGAAAGAATATCCGGATGTAATTTCAACTTTTAAAACCAAAAAAAATTATTCAGAATTTGATTTGTAATCTTCATCATCCCGGAACCAAAAAAACATTTGTATGTTGATGTGGCGAAAATGTTAAAAATATACAATACAAAAAATCCTAAAAAATATATCCAACAATGTTGAATATGAATTTCAAGCCCCATTGTCTACGTTTTGAGTTTAAGAATGCACATATGGAAGCTTAATTGTTATATATAAAGATAATGTAATTTATTGAATATAAATAAATGTAAATAAATAAGACTATTTTCATAAGGTATCTGTATAAATTTTAATATAATGACTGAATATTATTATCAATTCGACTAAGCTTTGTTTTGTTTATGTTAGTTTTCTTTGAGGGTAGTTGTAACATAAAATAAAAATGGTGTTAATACCTCCTATCTGCTGCTGTCATCAAAGGGTCAGTGATACAATGTATGAAATAAATCTGTATGTAACTTGGAATGCTAAGATAAGGATCTGAGACAGGGTTTTAGAACAGCGCTGTGTGCAAGAAGACTATTGTCCAAAGTATTTGTATGGCAAATGTCAGTCATTAGTATGTGATATGTCAGTCTGTCTGACATCATCCCATACTAATGGCACATGTTATCTATTCAAATACTATGATGATAGTTTTCATGCTCGGGGCACTGAGTGGTAATGTACAAAAAATTAGACATATTTTTGCCAAAAATCTGTAAAAATGTCATTACTTTCAGCTGTACTTATAATTTTTAAGCTAAAGAAGGGTTTATGTTAAATTTTTTTTGGAATTATTTTACAATGGTTATTCAAAATTAAGCTTTTATTTGCTCACTAGTTGTAATATTTTATGCAAATAATTAATTTGTAGAAATATTTTTAGTAATGTCAGTGTATAATCATTTCTGTTACATTAAGCCAGGTGCGTATAAATAAGAATTTGCAATTGTAATATATGAATTAGGTTTTATAAGACAAGCTTAGTTAGCTTGCATGACTGTACTGTATAAAGGATTAATGTTAAGTACCTTGGTTTAGTAAAGTTTATACTTATAAACAGAAGTTTTTTTTTATATATAAGACCAAACAAATGCCTATCGATCGGCGACGCTATGGTGGTACCCACCATAATATGATGGATAAGAGTAACATCGGAAGGAAGGCAGAATGATTTAATAAATGAATAATGAAAATAAATATTATAAATATACGGCCTGCCGTTATAGACCGCCAGTGTCAGATCGACAAATAAATAATTTATATATTATCAACTGAAAGAAAAACAACGCATGAATCATATCAAATGTAGGTATTATACTAGTACAGGACCTACATTTGATTTAGCCTCAGAATACAGCTAGCATTAAAAAAATGTCGACCGACGGTCGAACAAACGGTTCATTGGTCTGAAATAGTCTGAATGAAAACTGTGAAACACACGTAATAAACATAATATTTAATTTTAAATTTTTACTTACATTCCAAAATCGTAGTACAAAAATCTTATCAAAATAGGTACGCACACTTACACACACGCCGAAATATAAAAGAAATTTCATTTCATCAAGAAATACTTTAATCTGATATAAATTAATACATTTACGTATGTACTTTAAATAATTATGATACATCATGTAAATAAAAGTATATTGTAAACAAAATCAGTAAAAAAATTTGACGTCAACAATAATCAACTGTCCTGCAAAACTGCAAATTTATTTAATTTCTTTTCCCGCCTTTTCCCATGAAATTGACAACTTGGGAGAACGGCGCAAACTTGTTCCGCCTGCCACGCTTTTTAAATCCTGGCATAGCATCGTCGGATTCAGCCACAGAGGAGTCTATGTTTTTGGAGCACACTTCTGACAAATCCGTATCGTTTTTATCAGAGTCGGATATTTCTCTGTACTTTTTGTTGTATTCAGGCTTACAACGGGATAAAGCTTCCTGTCTGAATTTTAATAATTCTGGTGACCCAAGTTTCTTATCTGGAGATTGACACATAAGGGCATCATAAAAATATTTGTCGGCTCTGCCCTCCATTTTTGGACGCTGGTTTTCCTCCTCGTCTGAGCTTTCGTTGGAGGAATGTAGCTGTGGGGAGCCTGGTGACTTCTTCCGGGATCTTGGACTAAAAAATTATTTAGAGAATTTTTAGAGTCTACGTCAATTTGCTATAATAATATTATGTAGGTTCTACCTAAAGTAAATATTTTAGTGAATATGTAGGTATGCTAAAGTCTTCCTCAAAGTTATTGACGTCATACACTATTTAATAAAAATAAGATTATTAAGAAACTACCTATGTAAAGGTTTTCACACAGCCTACGTTGTGGCTTAAAAGCTTTTAACTTTGACTTTACATAATACAATTAGGTATTGTAAAAAAATCTGTCAAATCAATTACCCTCTCTTTCCATCTCCAACAATAGGATTAACACCTGGTCGGGGTGAGGGAGGTCCTACCAATCCACCGGCAGCCGCCTCATCACCACCCTGTAATTTTTTTAAATATTATGTTGTTTACTATAGTCATCGTAATATAATATGGTTCGTTCACACAAGCTTTTTTAACGCGTTCGAATAATAGTTATAAAATGAATTTCCATGTATGAGTTCAAACGACAGCTTTTTTGCATGTTAAAAAACTTTAGGCATTGTGACGCCCGTTAAAAAGAGAACGTGTGAACGAGCACTTATAGTTGGGTGTAAAAAAGCAGGAAGCCAAGTTTTATGTTACTTTTGTACGACAAAATAGCTAAAAGAAATCTCGTAATACTTATTTTCACCGAATAAAAGAATACCTTTTGTGCCACATGGAAATAACAATGGGTGACGCGTTCCACGTCGGCCCACGCGACCAGGTACCGTGCCATGCTGAGCGGGATCTTCGGCAGGAAGTTGGAGTGGAACTTGCCCTGGCAGTAGATGGTGATCACATCCGTGTCCTTCACCTCGAAGATTATGCGGAATATTGTTCCTGTGGTTAAATAAAATAAATTCTCAAAATAAATTGTGCTAATTGATGATCTCCGCTGTATATTATTTTCATCTTTATGCTCGTTCTCAAATCACACAGTGACACAATATTTTGTAAGTAGCCAAGAAGCATTGAAGGTGTTAACGCATCTATTGGACTTTTTGGAGATTTAACTCTTTTCTTTTCGTATTAAAGAACACCTATCTAACGTGCACCGGAATAGGGATATTGAGTTCTCGCTACAAGCTAATGGTTTTCTACACCGTTTTGGTTTATTATTAATTTTACGTAATATTACGGCCGCTATATGGCGGCACCGCTATTCTAGTGGTAGGTACTACAAGCTTTACAAGTCGAATATAGGTCCGTAATTCAAATTACCTAAAAATAATTTGGCATTGTTTTTACAAAAAACACTAAAAAATACGCTTTTATAGAAAATCCAACTAAAAACTGTT
>DWIY01001260.1:0-10441 GCA_018248615.1 Erynnis brizo brizo
GGACTGAAGTAGTAGCACAGCCCGCCCACCGGGTAGGCGCGCGCGGGCCCGCCGCCGCCCACGTCCGCCCACACGCCCAGCAGGTTCACTAGGAAGTTGCCGCTGAATTTCACCGCCAACATCTGGTCGAGAAACAAGGATTCTAAACTCTGTCCAAAAATCGAAGGAGGAGGAGATACTGGTCATATTATTATGTAAAAAAATACATTGTTAGGGTTTAACGCTTTATAGTGCTTTGTTAACACAGAAAACCAGTGTAGTGTGAGTTTGTTAACACAAAAAAAACGATATTCAAGCACAACAAATGAATATTTATTACATTAGATTCAACCTTATGCAAATTATCTGGTTTTATAGTTAAGAAAACATAATAATATTAAAGTGTTATAATAATTTTATGTATTTCCATGATTCCATGTAGCAAAAAAAATACCATAAAAAGGAGTAACAAAAGATTGCATCGGAAAAATCGTTTGTATACCAAATATCCAGTATTTTCTTTGTGAAATAGCAACCAATATTCATCCTCAAATGTTCACATTCACAAGTTACTCAGTAGTACATGACCAGTTACTCATTTCCTACTTAAAAATATCACAATATTAAACAGTGTAAACAGTAGTAGTAAACAATGTGTATGTATCACATGTGATTCATGGGACAGGGAATGGGTTAAGGGTACACAATCACACAAACAGACATTACTCACCTGAGAGATAACGTAGAGATTGGAGACGAGGGCCGACTGCAGGATGATGGGAATGTTGGATGTGTAGAACAGCTTGATGGGGTAGGACGAGTACTGGCCGCGGTAGCGCGCCGACTTGATGGGCAGGTCCACGCGGAAGCCCTGACGAATTTAAAATTAAAATTAAAATCATAAGCAATATATTGTTTAGTGTTTTGAAATAGAAAATGTTGCTTGTGTCCAAGTATTTAAGTTAATTTGAAACATGAAAGTGGTTATTGTTTTGTCTGAGAAATTAAACACCAACCCAAAGTTTACAGTAGTACTGAGATAGAATATAAGTACATGGTATGGTAACACATTAGTGACCCAACACACCACAAGCAATCGAAAAAGTTAAGCAACGTCGATCACCGTCAGTACCTGGATGGGTGATCAGTGATCACTAGTGGCGAATTAAATGTGTGCTTCTGCACTTCAGACGTTAAGTCGTCTGTCCCAGTTGTTATCGATAAGATAGCAGTCGTTAAACCTTGTTGGAGCCCCATGGGCAGTTTGAAAGCATCCAACACTGTTCGTTCACTAGCCCGTTTCTCCACCAATACACATTGGTGCAGCATGGTAGAGTATGCGATTTAAAAATAACTCACACACAAAATTATAAAAAATTAAAACGAAATTGTCATTTAATACTGAAACAGATTTCTAGTACATAAATGTAATTAAAGTTTTTAAAGCAATTTCAAACTATTTTTCAATTAAAAGTATTTAAAAGTAGTGCCAACATTGTTTACCAAATAGGTAATTACACACATACTCTTTTTTTGAAGTCGGTAAAAACGGAATGTTTGTGAGTAACGCGAATTAGGGATGTGCTAGTGGATGTCAGTCATATCGACAAAGTACCTACACAAAAATAAGCAGACCGTATAATGCAATTATAAATGAGACTTTAATGATTAAATTAATACATTTTTAAAAAATTTAAATTAAAGTTAATTACAGTACGGTAGGTACATGGTCATATTGTAAATAAACAAAATACAATCAATTTAATTTTCGCACTTTATGGTTATTTTATTTAAATAATTTTGTTTAGGTACCTATTTTATCAGTATATATTCACTCAGTAGTAGGATATAAAAGTTTCTCATTCCATATTTTTCTCCACCTCACTTCTGTACTCTGTGCTTTGTGCCTGTAGCGCTCTTCAAAGGATTTGAACGAGCCGAACGCAATCTCGCCACATGGCGAAATAAAAATGGCGCCCCGCTGCGAAAATTGGCGCGAAATCTCGAGTGCGGTTGTAATGTTTGCCGATATGATATTGGTGCTCATTTTTGTTCGTTTTTATGAAAATAATAATGTACAAGCGTTATCCGGACACCTGTTTAGATAGTGCGACGGTTTTTCAATAGTAAATTTTAGTAGCAAAGGGGTATGCAGACCAGTGATCACTGTAACACATGAACACATTCAATCCCAAATAACTACTTAGGAGTCTTAGGAAAGGAATCCTATCTGAGGTGTTTATCATCCTCAAAGGAATCCTATCTCAATTACCTATCTGTATTTTAGTGCATTCCTTTTCATGAGGTCGAAGATGGTACCTCAAATAGGTACTGTTCAGCAACTAAAACATGCCACTTCATGGCAGTTTATGAGTGTGGCGGTGATGTACTTCTTTCACGTACCTAGGTACTTCTTCGGTGTACAATTTGTTTAGGTATCCTGATTAGGTACCTACTGACTGCGGTCCTTTTTCTGGTGGATCACACCCTTTTTAACTAAAATACAAGGACTTGCTTAGTTCACGATCACGAGGTTAGGGATGAGAGCGTGATTGGTATCCCAGGAACCGATAGGTACCTACCTACTTACCTATCACCTACTGTTCTAGTTAGGTACCTACTAGTTACCTCTATCTATACCTAAGTATTGTTCTTTACGTGGGATGGCCCCTATAATACCAATTTCACCAACAAAAGCACTTTAACGTCTCTTTGGAAAATTAAAAAAATATCACAAAATAACAGAATTATCAAATAAATGTAGGTATTGACAAATATACAAAATTAGGAAAAAGTATAGGTAGTTACCTACTTATAATGCTTTTAATTTTTGCTTGTTTATCTGTCCATCTTAAGCAATAGATGTCATAATCTAGATAGGTAGGTAGGTATTGGTACCTAATCCACAATTCAGGGAATGGATAAAATTTGGCAGTGTTAGACGGAAATCCATGGCAGGTTATAGGATGCATTTAATCCAGATATGAATCTTAGTTATACCTGAAAATTAAAAAAAAATAAACCCATTATAGTACCTAACCTAAAAGTATTAGGAACTACCTACCTACTACTGGGGGCTACTGAAACAATGTGAACCGATCATAAAGCGGCCATCTTAAAAACAAAACGAAATGCCTGCTGGCTACAATTATAATAATTACCAAAATGGACAAATGTAAAGGGAGGGATTACCGAAAACATTTTATATTTCATCTGTGGCCGAAACAATTTCGCGCCCAAATTATTATTTTAGATTGAATTTGTTTTCGGGGAAACCACGGACGATTTTACTGCCTACTTACCCTCCTATTTAGATACCTAAAGGTAAAGATTTCTTTTAGCCTTTTCTTATAAAAAAGTAACAAATTTACCTACAAGCTTGAACCTACGCGCTTTTTCTTTTTATTGTAAATCGTGTACCTACTTAACTATCTCGATGTTTTGCTCGACGGTCCCTTAACTATTGGTTTATTTAAATCAGCTATAGGTACCTAAGTACATCTTAAAATGTTGGCTTTACTCAATTTTATTTTATTTTTACCTTAGTTTTCAAAATAATTTTGATTCGATATCGATTCTAAACTAACTGTCGTCATCAATATCGAATTTTGATATTTGTGAAAGTGTACCTAAATATTTTAATCTCTCAATAAACAGTATTATATCTTATCTCTATTAACTACGGAAATAAAAAATCTTAAATAAAAAATATACCTATATTCTATAGGTACCTACTAATACTTATAAAATTGCTATTAGGTACCTACCTACCAAGTTATCCTCAAGTAATCCATTGGACGTGGTGACCATTCGACATCAGACCTTTATATCTACTAGTGAGTTAACAAAAATATCGATTATAAGTATAGGTATCGAACTGTATCGATTTCCGCATAGACCCAGTTACGAACACGTAGCCTTTGAATTAAACCGAGAAACCTAGAACTCATTCGAATCTGAATATCGTTCGCCCCCGCGTTCCATAAATCATAAATACACCATTATTTATTACCGATTCAATTTCACCCACACGGCCACCATTGTTTATCCTTACATACCAACCCATATAGCAGAAATACCATGTCATGAATACGACACAAAAAACACCTCTTGAACCTTTAAATAAAACAAAAGAGACTAGAAGACATGTCGTTAAAACAATTGACTTCGTGTGGACCGAAAACGGCCCATCACTATTTGGAACGCACGCCATTTTGAATTTTCTGTAACCTAGTCCAAGGGCTGGTATCGTTCCGTGCGTGCGAGAGTTGTAACGCTTTGGTGTGAAGAGAAGGAAAGTGGTTACATATTTATAAAATGGAATCGATTTTTAACCGAGCCAATGGTTGAGCTCGGCGAGAGAGGCGGGATGCGACGCTCCACCCAAGCTGATGTCAGATCAACGTCTCTCGCGTTTTTTGCTCATTCGCTCAGCGTCCGCCGACGCGAGCAGTCGTTTCGATGGGATGTAACAGCTTGTGTTACAACATCAGTTATATTTTTTATAGAATAGCTGTCTGTTAGGTTGCAGGTATAAAATCTGTAGATTGTATTTGTTTGAAAATTAAAGTTATGTTTTCTTAATTTACAGCCAAGAAATGTCGTTAATCATAATTAGTGATATCAATTGAATGTCAGGCATAGATAAGATTTGTACATTGTAACTCACATACAGGTATTCATTAGGGTTGTACCTATTAAAATATTTATAGGTACATGCAATTAATTTATCTATGTTTTGATAATGTTTCCAATGACTGTGGTATATTTTTACTCTGTAAGATCAAGTTATAAAAAGTCATGATCAATAAATAATGAAACAAAATATGAAACCTACATGAAATATTATAAGGCCAATTAGTTTTAACTACTTATACAAATTGCACTAGCGTTTTATACTTAACTCATAATTAATTACCTAAATTAAAATTTCTTGATTTTAATAAACTTTAGACAATAGGTAATTATCATATCAACATTAACAGGAACATATTGCCCCATATTATTATATATATAATATGAATGTTAAACCCCATGAATATTTTAGAATGTTGGTTTTGAAAAGTAAGTAGGTAAGTAGTAGGCATTTGATTTTCAATTATAGTATACCAACGTAAAATTATGTATACTTAGGTATAATTTTAATTTAACTGACACCTAAAAGTAATTATTCATATAGGTACCTTATACCAAATAGTATAGAAGTAGGTAGTAGTAGTTTTGTATGTGAAAGAAGCATTGAAGTTTGTACGTGGAAATGTTTACCAGCTCCATGCACGCCATAAAGCAAATTGGTTTCCTGGGAAACAGATTAGGGGACCATTTCGTGCAGGAGCAATACATCCAACTATAGGCTTAAGATCAGGATAGTTTATGATTATTATTAAGAATTCTACAAACATGAAAGTTTTCCATGTAGATCCCATGTTAAACTTTTTAGTTTTTACCTTGAATAATTTTTACAATAATTTCATAATTTTGAAAAAAGTAAAAAAGAAATAAAAAAATATGAAACACCAATATTATTATAGTTACCTAATGCTCAAGAAAAGCTTGTTCCTCGCAATGTATAAAAAGTATTGAATCGAAAAATGAAAATAAATTAAACAAAAACCTAAAGTTAAGTACTTTATTTTGCGTTAATCAAGAACTTGCATTTATCACAGTACGACGTCTAAATCATCTGCTGATGTAAAATACACATTCATGAATATAAAGTAGCTGATAATCGATTACCTATCGCCACCCACTTCACTAATTATAAAAAAAATGCATGACTGCTATAAAATGTCATATACACCTTCCTTTCCGGTATCTATACGAATATAAAAAAATACTTTCGTGTTTCAGGCATGGCAATATCGTCGTAAGTCATATTGCTGACTTAATAGTAGAATTAAGGAAACGTTATTTTTTTTTAAATTTAGGAACAGCTCCTGGACTACAGATTTTTCTTAATAGACAAAAATCAGAAATCTCAAACAAGAGTATTAGGTATCCGGGTTTATAAGTGGATGCATTGCTTTGTACTTGAATGCCGTCGGGTTTAATCGGGGCGGCGTTGAGATCGAGACCCACCTCCCGGATGAAAACTGTTCTACTACCTTTGATTTATTTATTAAAACGTGGGATAGGTACATGTAGCTTTTAGTCAATTCGTAATGTCAGTTTTTGAATATAACTATTGTACTTATATGTAATTTTACATAGCTCAACTATTCAATAATTAAATGAAATCTGATTTGAAAACGATGTAAAAATAAATGTTTATGTAATCAGCACGATATTTAGCCTGTTCACCTAGTCTCGTATAGTGCATAAAGACTTTAAACTTAATCTAACATGTTATAATGTAGGTAGAATTGAAAAATGAGCACCTAACGTCAAAATATCAAAACATTGCAAAATAACTGAAATTAAAAAAAAACCTGTCATGACAATAAATTCATTGACCAGATTGATTTATTGCAGCGGAATCTCACAATTAGCGTTCTATCAGATGTTAATCAAAATCTGTTAGTTTTGAATTAAGAAAAAAAAGGGTTCCAAAAAACTAAAGTTACGTGCATCACCGGTGGAATGTCTCTGCCAGTATTTTTTTACTTACCTTTTTTGGTTATTCAAATCGAATCACCCAAATTAAGTAGCCATAAACGGAATCAGCTTCCCAATTTGAATATTTCATTCGTGCTCATGTGCTCGTGAGTTGATTTGTGTTTATATTCGTGTGGGTAAGTTTGTTTGTGTGTGTATAGTAGAGATGTGTGATATAATTTATCGATGATTTTTGTATCTAGGCTTTGTCTTTATTGGTTGTCGCAAACCGATACAACCGACCGACCAACTTACGCGACAAAATTCAAATACAGTTCCATGAATGAAGCTGTTCTAAGTGACAACGTACGACAAACTAGATGCGAGTGACCGATTTTGTTGTCATGTAATAAGGACAAGGGATAATTGTGGTGATTGTGTTAAAATTAGACAAACTAATAATACTATCGATAAAATCACATTAGGTATACAATTGTATTGTGTTATCCTGTGAATTGCGTAATTCTTAATCATTAGGCCTACAACTTACACATAATTTATCCCAATACCTACTTACCTTTAATTTTATCGTATACCGCAAAATTAAACATAAAGTAACGAACCATATTTTCGCAAATTAGGTACTAGGACACTACGATATAAATATCACTTCGTTAACAAATATTATGAAAGATAATAATACGTACCCAATTACCTAAATACATTCAAGTTTAAAACTTCTACAAAAAACTGCATAGCGAGGTAATAATATATTATCATTATTTTCATAAGAGAACCTGTAATATTTATTCTGCCAAGAGAATAAATGTAGATAGTATTATTAAAACGTGTATCAATTAATCACCGTAACCGATATCGATAGATACTGCGGAGGTCACATCCCTACACCTTTTGTCGCAACGCGCCGCGCGTTGATAAGGAAACATTTTAAATTAGTAGAAGAAGAGAAAAAATATTATAAAATTTATTTTTTATTTATATTTTATCACGCGCACACAAAACGGGTAGCCGCTACCAGCGAACCGATATAAATTATATCATTTTTCACTGCGACAACCCTAACGGACGTAAAAAATGACGTTCCATTCAGTTACGAGTTTGAAAGTTTTGCCGCGTTTTTTATTCGTTTCCGGGCGTTGGGATTCCATTGCCGCGCTTCGATATTCAATAAATAAACAACTTTTGATCTTGAAATGTGCCTATCGAAAGTTATCTTAGCGAGTTGAGATTCACGTTGAGAGCAATGCCAGCAATGTATGCGTTTGGATTGTATTATTGAGTTTATTAATATTTTTCCGAAGGTGACCTTACCCTGTCGGCCTTTTTTATGATTGGGGTCTTGTCTGTGGACAGTAGTTTGTACCATACCGAATTCTATGGTCAATAATGTTGGAATTTTAAATAATTCTGACTCCGCGCTTATTAATCAAATATGAGGTCGCCGAACTTTTGTAATAGGTCACACCAGTCGGGACCGCTTTAAAAGAACCCGACACCCAAAATGCACAAATATAAAAGAATTAAAACAACAAAATATCTTATTTGGACTTGGATCGTAAAGTAGGTAATAACTATTACCTACCTGTGCTATTACTAACTATGGATACACTTGATCTACACGCTACATTTACATCATTGTGGAAAGAGACTAGGCCCCCAACGAACTGTTAAAAAACACAATTATATCATTAATTAATAACACAATTATATCATCATTTAATTTGCACTAAAATTATTCGATGTCCTAATATTTTGTCGTCGGCTTCTTGACTATTTTTCTTTTTTATTAGTCCCGTACTTTCCTAGACACAACAATATTTTTGAAAAACGAACGAATAGAGCATTCGATTTTTAAAAATATTGTGCGTATATTTTTTTGTTAAAATAAGGCGAGCTTTTCATTAACCTTCAGTGCTGGTAACTGGCCAGGCTAGATGGCTGACTTTATGTCGGGCCTATAAAAAGGCTGTATATCTAAACAGGCAGGAATTGTAGGACCACCGACACTCGGGACGTAAAGCAACGAAGAACTTATTTTGGAGAAGGCATCTTAATTTATTTGTAGTTGTTTTTAGGTGGCTGATCCAGAGGGGGGTACCGTGCCGTCAGCCTCTTAACCCGCCGTAAAGCAGCATCTTCTTCATGTCTTGTGTTACGATTGTTCGCCGGTAGATTAAGGTACGCCATTTGAGGCGAACATCTTAGTCTTCATGAGTACACACCCTCGTACGACCTCAGATAGCATTTATTTGAGGTTGGCCGTGGGTGTCCATGGACCATAGACCACCTAAAATCACTTGGCCTGCATGCCATAAAAACAATTTAAAATACCTACAATTGTTAATGGTGCAAACATCATCTCTAGTCGGCAAGGTGTATAAATTACTTGATCAGTCTATAAAAAATTCACTTACCTTTTCCAACCCCTTAAATAATTTTCGTAGCTCGATGTCCACTAAAGGGCATAAAATCCTCGCTTCGTAACGACGGCCGCGGTACAAAGATAAACAACTGACAAAAATATCATAAATTTATACACCGAGCCGCACTGAAAAGTAAAAAAATCTATATTTAAAATATATCTCACTTTTGTTGTCGCCGACGGCTCGATTCTTGTGGATGAGACTGGATGATACCTAATAGATCGCGCGACTTGACTGCAGAGCTCAGGAATGTGATCCTAGGTACCTACTTTTACACTGTCAAATTTTTCAAAATTATTTTTTATGCATCTTTTCTTTAATCCACCCGCCATCAGCAAGGACTTTAAAATTTAAATTTATTAGAGAGAAAGCTAAAAAGTACCCTATGAAGTGAGC
This sequence comes from Erynnis brizo brizo, assembly GCA_018248615.1. Classification (NCBI taxonomy): domain Eukaryota; kingdom Metazoa; phylum Arthropoda; class Insecta; order Lepidoptera; family Hesperiidae; genus Erynnis; species Erynnis brizo. Next base: position 9,354 of record DWIY01001260.1, read on the forward strand.
AAAATAACGTTAAAAAATCTGTTAAATACATGCATGATGTATGTCTCCTATATACATATGTACCTTCAGCCTTTTATAGTCCACTGCTGGACATGAACCTCCCTTAATCGACGCCAGTCCGACCGGTCCTGATCTCTTTGAATCCAACGGTTTCCCGCTGTCTTCTTCAGGTCGTCTGTCCACCTGGAAGGAGGGTGGCCTGTAGGTACTCTTTTTGCAAATGCGTACAATACGTCATATACCTACTATAGTAATATAACCACGTCATTTCGTACATTTTGTCGAATATCAATGCGTATTACAAATTGGACAGCTCCATACAAAGCTCTGCGTTTAATTGTGACGTGTTGGTGAGTCGGTTGGTACTGACAGCCAAAAAAAGAAATGGCTAAGGCGTAAAAAACAGGCCATTTCAAAAAATGTTACAAACTTAAAAGAAACGGTGTAAGATGAGAATAACCCGCTGTAAAAGCCTATTCAAACATTGTTTTTCGCACACATTCTCCATATCTTGGCGAATTAAATTGGAGTCCCCTTTAACTCGACTCATTCTCCGGAATTACCTCCATCGCCCCTCTGAACATCGCACGCAGCGCCGTGAATTACAATGAGTGGGAATTTTGCAAAAAAAATGGGAATTTCCTGCTAAGATGTTATCTTTCCTGTAACTTGTTGGAAATTTTGCAAAAGGTGGTCGATTGCTGCGAAGACATTGAGAGAGTAAAGAATGAAGATAAGAAATTCGGAAATTTAAAATATGCCAATCTAGTAATACCATGTCAACAAGCTCATTGCCTTTCAATAGATGACATTGAGATTTGATGTGGGTGTCAATGGGCTGCAGTGTCCACTCAAAATCAGGTGGTCTGTGTGACTATTTACTACTCAATCCATCATCATTTCAGTCCTTCGTAGTCCACTGCTGGACATGGGCCTACCCTAATCGACTGAAGAGGACAGCGGGAAATCGTTGGAATCAAAGGGCCCTGGACTAGGCGGAGTGACGTCGATAAGGGAGGCTACTCAATTACCTATTATTAAAAAAATGTCATAGACCTAAGCATCTACCACTTAACACATATTCCCGA
>DWIY01001261.1:0-10439 GCA_018248615.1 Erynnis brizo brizo
GTGGGTAGTGTGTACCCTTACTTTGCCTATACTTTATAATGCTTTCTCTCACTCTTACTTAGGAGTAAACTCCAGTCCAGTTTTTTTTATTACATACATATAAACAATATAAACCTTCCTCTTGAATCACTCTATCTATTAAAAAACTGCATCAAAATCCATTGGGTAGTTTTAAAGATCAAAGCAGGGACAGCCAGCGGGAAGCGACTTTGTTTTATACTATGTAGTGACAGTGATAGTGATGATGATACTGATGAAGTAACGTTATAGGTATCGTTAAACAGGCATTTGCTTCACATACGATATAATACACCAGCTGTCATGCGGAGACAAACAGGCTTACCAATTAGATGGACTCCCACGCTATTCGTACGTATGGAACCATATAACACGCTAATACTCGAGTTACTTTGGTTACGTGTGCAAATACGATTAGTGATGAAATCGAAATATGTAAACGACAAAGGGAATCCTAGTGTCGGTCTCTGTGTAATGTAATAATACTTATAATGAATTGGGATTGATTTAATAAACATTGAATGCTGTTGGTTTTTAATTAACTTTAACACGTTTTTATATTAGTTTCGGTCGTATGTAACGGAAACGTTAAACATGATTTTGATGTAGGTACTTAAAAATGTGGAATCAATTCGAAATTTCGCATACTTATCAAGGACTAATGACAATGCAATAATATAAAAAAAACGAACTAAAAATGAAAAATTAAAATTAGTTTAAAAAAAACACGTTTTTATAAAATCCAAACTAAAAAATAAAAACTAAATTTAAATTAGTGTAAATAAGTAAAAAAAGTACAATAGTGTAAATAAGAAAAAAATTATTGCATATTTAAAAAAAAACGTGAGGTGCTTTTTAAGATATCTGTTGACAGCATGCACTTTTTTTACACAATGTATTTTTTTTATTTTATTTACACAATTCTTAATTTAAATTTATTTCTATACGGCCTCCGATAGGGTTTTCCCTTTTTGAGGTTGGACGTTTAGACGTGGATATCCTCGGGTTCCAGTTACCTACTCATATTATACAATTTAAATAAAAAACAAATGTAGGCGGCAGAACCAGGGCAGATTAACAAAATTATTTCCGCTTTCAATCCTTTCTTCCTCCCTTCATTTTTATCTCCTTGTCTCTAGATTTTCGTAGAATGATATCGATACTTGGATGATGGCGGTACGATTATAATGAAAAAAATATTTCATGTAATTTTTTATAGCACAGCCTCTCAAGTGTTCTAAAGGTATTTCATTGAAACAATTTAATGTAAAATCATCAATAATTGTATTGCAGAAGTCCGTTGGAGTTAACACTAACCTAACCCTTCCCCTTCAACCCTCTTCCCTCTATGTATTCGTAAGTTTGTTCTTTCCTTGTACCTACATCCCTACAATTTCTTTTGTTTGTATCTATTTTTATTTTTACTATGTTATTTTCTGTATTAAATATTATTTATTAACGATTTAAAGAAATAAACTAATTATTGTAAAAAAATCTCAAGAAAAGTTGGAAAATTGTCGGTTTTTGTGTTTTTAATTAGTAGCAGTATGGAATCTAACTACACTTGTCTATATAAAATGCCTGGTTAATAATATTATTTTGGTAATGTGCCTACACCTGATTACACAACGTACTTTGTATCTAAATGTTAATACATTTAACATTTAGGCTACGATCAGGAATAGTACCTGATCGAAGCATTTAGGTACATGTAAAAGTAATCCATATCCACAAATATTTTTACCAATTCCAGAATTTTTTTTCGTAACGTCAAAGAATTATTGCTCTGTATAAATAGCGATTTATTCTGTATTTTATTTACAATTTTTTTTTAATTTAATGTCAATAATACTAATGATACATTTTATGTGATTTCAGATCAACGGCAAAAGAGTAAAGGCGGTTCCAGCAGTTGTTGTTCGGCTTCCTGCTGCATACTGTAGTGTCCCCGGGGCGAGGGGTGGGGGGTGCGAGCGAGACGGGTGATACGGCGACCGGAGGGACTCAATTGTGTTCACATTCAGTGATTTAGAGTCAGGATTCCATTCGCCCTTAATGTAACTATAGTTTTACACGTAAACCGGTGGTTCTAGACGGCGAAAGCCAAACACACTAAAGCTAGTAGCTCCGGACAATAGTGTTCACGTCTAGAATTTTTAGATGTTGGAACAATCTTTACGACGCTAGCTAATGCCTCATCTCGGCGCGACTCCGAGGGCGGTGAGAGTGATGATAAATACCGTTGTTCTAGTTGAATTGCAATTGATCTGTGTTTGAGGTGTTGATGTCCTATGAATAAACCTACCCGATTCGATACACTATTAGCTGTAAAGTCACAAAAGCTAGAACGATTTTGAATTAGGATTTCTTGCAGCATAGTGTGTGCGTTGTTCCGCACGACAGTTCCGCTTCATTCAAATAGACTGCTTGCATATTATCCAAACTACAAACCAATATTTTTACAGTAACGTAACGTTCTGTACATAAGCGACTCCGTCTTAGAACCATTGACATGAACGTTTACAGAGACTTGTGATGTTTTGAAAAGTCTCGCAGCTAATTCGATAAAATCTATTAGAAATCTTGTAGATCACAATTTACTATGGTATAATTTTCTGTCAATACGCTAGCACGTTTTGTTTCGAGGCTAACTTGGATCGTGCACAAAATTTTAACTTAAAATTTAACGCACACCCCTCGTGGGGCTTTTGAAAATATCGCAAGCGTTTCATTTAGGACATATTGGGTCGTCACAGTGAAAAATTTTTATTCGGAATAGCTTTACTGAGCGATATGTTAATGTATATCTCACCGCGTAAATTATAGCTCATTATAGATATATGTGCTGCCGAAATATGTTTAAATTTATTAGATATTTGGGATAGATTCATCGGAAATTTATGTGTGCATGAACTATAATGTGTTTGACGTATAAGCGTTCTTGTGTCGGGACGGGGGTGTTCGTGTGTGGGTGGAAAGTACCTATCGACAAATTACAAATTCTTAGTATTATAATTTAGGCCATCGACATGAATTTATATAACGTTACTAAGGATATATTTATAAAATTTAAAAATGACAAATTATGTAGTGAAAGTACGGTATCGAGTGATGTATAATTACTCACATTTGCAATGTATATAATATATTCGATTAAATCACTAGTAATGCGATCGGGCACGGAGATTTTACGTTTCTTTTCATTGTGTGATAAGTTCATTGCAATATATTTGGATTGTTTTTTTTAATATAAAATTTCTCTATTTACTGCGCTAGATTTAGCTTTTAACGAAATTATCAAAACGGCTGTCTGATGTGCATAATAATGTTTATAAATATTATATAATATTAAAAGAGTATAGTTTATAATTTAGTGACGCGAACACGGTGATTGCATGGAAAGCTTCAATGATGGTAAATTTTAGTTAAGTAGGCAAAATATTATTGTTATATCTTGTGTCCTGTTGTCCCTGCCTGTAAAACCGTAACTTGCAAAAATTATGTCGTGTATAGGTACCTATATCAATGTTCTTTCATGATTTGGTTAAAAATGTCATAGATCATTATTTTTTATTGAAAACAGATTTGCCTTCACACCCAGTTTCATATACCATCGTATAATTTATGAGTTCTCCAATGCCTAATTCAGCGTTACCACTTATCCCACTATTATTGTAAATATCGAGAGCTTTTTATATCTTTAATTTTACATTAAATATATTATCTGCCTTAGTAATTTTTAATTTTGATTTTTTATATATAGTTTCTATTAGGAGTCTTACTTTAAATTGGCTTAAGAATTGTCTTCTTTTATTTAAATTTACTTTTGGCTAAGCCGTTGTTTTTATATAAGTTATTTTCGTACATTTTCTGTTTTGCCAATTAAATGTTGTTAATTAAAAGGTTAGTTAAGTTTTATTTGCTAAATTTGCTGATTATTATTTTAATGGTTCTAAATCTAAATGATATGATATTTGAGATTTCTTATTAAATTTCAAGTAAGCATTTTGAGGCTACAAAACAGGAAATGTACGGAACATAAAAAGGGGAAAACATTAAAAAGTAACTTTGAAATTTCGATGTCCATCCCATAATGATGTAATTATTACGTTAATGTTTCGAAATATTTTGTGATATAGTACAAATGAAAATAATATCGTTTAGGCACATCCAAAACCATTTTGTGTGAACAGAACAGTATTATAGACTGAGTAACAGACAGATCAAGGAACATTAATAAAATTAGTATTATTTCCAAAATGACAGGTACGACAGTTCTACAATGTCGTTGACCTCGAATTCTTAAAAAAAACTGAATATTATGGTGTTCCTGGGATGATTGCTACTTTTTAAATCATTATGCCCTTATAAAGCCCTGCTTTTCTGACTGTTTCCCTTACATAATAATATCAAAATGGAAAACCACACACAAAAGTAATGAAACAAATGGTTATAAAGGAATAACTAAGACAGAAGCACGCTGTTAGTGAAAATTGCTGTATAAAATCCAAAAATATGATTAGTCTTGCCAGCATTGAAATGATTTTGTTCCAAATATTATACATCGAATCGAGGATAATATACAGCAGTCAGTTCAGTTTGCAACTTCCGATGCCGTATGAATGTTTTTTTTTATTATACTTTTGGTTAATGTTTATTTGCTGTATGTATGTATTTTGTTAAGTTGTGTAAAATAACTAGTTGATAATTAAAGTAAATTACAAACACGAATGCATGTTTTATTTTCGTTTCGCTTTTCGTCCTCTGTATATAATATAGATGTCGCTTTTATTATTTTGATTGATATCCTTCGATAGTGGCTTGAAAGCTGGAAGGGTATAACGTGACATTTTATTTTTGCAGTCAGAATCTTAATCAGATAATCTTGTTTTAAGTTAATATAATTCGTCTTATATTATTAATTTAAAACAAAATTGACGAAAAACGCTCACATTTTACCGTAATAGTCAAAGGATTGTTAATGAAAGTATCAACCCGGACTAGCGCGTTGGTTAACTTTGCCACAATTTTTTGTACATGCTTTGTACATTGTACGAGAATGAAATACTGGGTTCATTTGAACGTTTTGTACCTATAATATAATTTTTTTTACCTAGTCCTTATTTAAAAAAAATACTCGCACATTTTTGTGTGTATTTGTAAAGTACAATAATTTTTACAAGCTTTTACTTAACTTGTATGTTAAGTCATATTTTAACTGTTCTTGCTTGGTTACTATAACCAGCATTATTATACACACTATGCAAATGAAAATGTAACCTAGGCTACTACTTAAATTAATTAGCTTGTATTATAATATCATAATATTATGCAAAAATAAAATGTCATCATGTACGTTGTTATAAATATAGTCGGGTTTAGTAGATACGATTGGTTCGGTTCGCGTTAAGTGATATCGTAGGCGAGATAGTTGGATGTCTTCACGTATTTTAATATTTCTATAGAATAGCTCATAAAATTTAATCGAATTAATATTAAGTGTATTAACCACGCAGCGGTCGTCACTTAAATAAATACTCACCTTAATCATTAAGTCACCTTTTAAACGAAATTTATTTATGCAACGAAAAAGGCAAATATCGACATAATTCTTAAATACATTAAAAAGCAAAACTGGTATAACTATAATTATGGTATAAATATAATTGCACTGAATACATAAATAAGATTATATTTATTAAATTACTTATTAAATTCTTGTCGGATTTGTTTTGTTCTGACCTGCAAAATATACAACTTTGATCTTTAGGCATTATTTGAACTAATCAAAGAATGATCAATAATAATTACGTTTGTTTAAATGTATATTATACTTTTAGTTACATATAATATTCATTTTTGTTGTATCTTGGTGAGCATCGATTTTAGTGCGTCGCTGGCCAGTGGCCACGAGTGAGTGTAAATATGGAGGATTTTTTTAGCCAAATCTAGTGTAAACCATTAGCTTCGAGTGGATATTTTAAAACCGTTGTATGTGACATTTAAAACTATTTTTATCCTTATTTTCTCGAAAGGTGGGATGAAAGGGGTGAGGTTTTCATTATTAGCAATAATTATGGCTTAAAAATGCGTGTGTATGAGTGAATCACTGCATATATTTTCAAAGGGATTTCACGAAAGAGGGTAATACGTTCACTTCTTTCACTCTGTAATATTTAAATTTAAATGATACGCACATACGAACAAATGTTTTGCAATGTATGATTGTGATACAGAATTATCTTCCTTTTTAATGTGCTTAAGTCCTGTGCTATAAGTCTTCACAACCACGAGGGGCGAACTAGCGAATGCCCTGACATTTTTCAGTGTACACTTAACATTAAGTGACCACCGAAAAATACCTATTATAACAAAATAATAAATATTTAAGGACATCATTATACACGTATAGATTCCCCCTCACATAGCAGACATTATAATCAGGTTTAGCAATGACCGCGTTCTGTTAACAAAATTCCTTACACCACACTATTTCTAATGCACAAAAATATGTCACTAAAATCAAAACATACAACGGTATCTCTGTAATTAAAATCTAGGTGTCACTGTATAACAGGTGTTTACTAACATAATCTATATACAGCACCCGGCAATAAATAATGCACATCAACCTGAAGAGTTATATTCAGCTTATTTCAACTTTGTAGGGTGTCTATCGCATGAAGGACTGTTGGTTTACAGGCTTACAGTTCTTAATAGATTTTTAATAATTTATTTTATTTTGATAATATTCATACTTACATCAAATTAATGTGCATTAGTGAGAGTAAACATCTTAGTATTTTATACCCCTTTATATTAGCTTCTCTGAACCCGTCGTAAGGCGGCGTACTTCATGTCTTATGTTTCGGCTGGGGAGGTATTGTTGCTGAAAATACTTTATCTTAAGCAAACATCTTTGCCCTCGTGTATAGCAAAGCACACGGATACAACCTTAGATAGATTTTTTCACTATTTAAGGTTGGATATTAAACCGCTGTTTAGGCTAGGAGGGTTGTTTTAACTGTTTCATGGCGCAAGTGTAGTTAATACCACTAGTGTGAATAACCTATAATTATTCTAAATTGCTGGTATTTTTTACCCTTGACAAACGCGGTGCTTAGAAGACTTTTCTTAAATTTTAAAACGGACAAAGGCAAAATAAAAATCCAGGCTGGTTTTTTTGGTTGGGACATATTTCCATATCTGTTAAGGATTTGTTTTGGTCGGAAATTATTTCTCTAAATCATCCTGTGAAACTATAGCTCTTCTATATCCTTCGCTGCAAGCTTGTATTTTTTGTTTCAAAAGGATTAATTGATATTTTCTGTTTTGGTCTTCAGTACAACACGAATTTATAGCCAAATTCGACCAAAAAATTGATTTGTTAATTTTAACAAATTCTGACGTCAGACTAATGGCATTTAAGAAAAATAAAGTATAAAAATTCCATTCCTCCTAGCCAACAGCTATGTAGATATCGGAGTCCGAGTATCGAACAGCAGCCCGAATGTTCAATGTTTGACTTGAGTTTTGGTGGGGTCAAATAAATTTTAAGAATGTATCAATGAGTTTTATTTATTCGCCAGCCCAGTATACACTGTTTTTCATATTTACATGTATCAGTAACAAGCATGAGAATTTGGAAGATTTACTAAAACAATTTAATGATTCATGCCAAAGTGTATCACAAGTTCATAACACTAAATAGTGGTAGGTTGTGTACCCTTTTACAGATGCACCGATGCAGTTGCACTGCGACTATGGCCATTTGTCACTGACCTCTATATATACAAGTACGCTGGACTTACGATAAGATTTAGTTCTCTTCCCACGCATAGTAGCGCTTCAAATAGGAATCATTACAGAGCTGTCATTTCAAAGGGTATCGTATGTCCATATTATAGAGGTCAGTGTGTGGTCGTAATCAGAGGAAAAAAATACATAATATTGTCATTTTTATGTAGGTGTCTATGTGTGAGTGTGTATATTGTGTGTAAAAAACGTATGGATGGTTGTGTGCTTGCCGTGATTTTTCATTAATTTAATGTATTTCTCATGAATTTTACTTAATTTTGTTGGCTGTCGTCACTAAAACACGTCAATACCTCAAACAAAACAAAGATTAGGAAAATCGGTTGAGAAACGAAAGAGACAATTGTTCTGAACTGATTCGCCTTAACCTATTTATATATATATATAATATGATGATGATGATTATCAGCGCGCCAACAAACAACTTCAATTTGTACTTCAAAGTGTTGGGTTGGACGCGGGATAGGACGAAAGGGCGATAGTAGTCGGACATGCGTGGGTACCTACTAAAGGATGGCCTTTGAGGCGGCATGTCTGCCTGCGTGCTTCGGACCTGAAGGCCTTCCTATAGGTAGGTATATTTACTGGTAGCGGTCAGGGCTCCAATTTCCTAGGTAGATACCAAATTTCTAACCCCTTATCAACTATAATGTGGTAGAGCGAAAGTTCCACGCTTAACAGTTAATTGGTGACAATTTGTTTTAATTTTGATTGTCGATTACAATGTTTATGTATTTCTGATCATTGGCATTGGCTGTGAATTGATTGAAATTTGTGTTATTGAGGTAGAGAGGTAGGTTGACCCTATATAACTACACCAGAACGTAGAAATGAAAAAAATACCTCGAATAAAAAATATTGAGTAATCTATAAACAATACCTACTTGATGACAAGCTCAGCATTAAAATCATATTTATAAATAACGTTTGCTTAGTTAATAAACACATTATACTTCTACAATGGGTTTTTGTTTTAACTTACGTATGAAATTGATTAAACACTTGTTTAAAGTTACACGTACGAAGTTAACATCTCAATAGCAGTAATTACGTTTACACAGGTGATAGTCGTGCTTTCTAGCAAATACTTATTCTTATTGATTAAAAGAATTGAATGACGTACCTAGAATATTGAAATAAATAGTTTGTGCAAACACGTCTTTAGGATGGAAAGCATTCCGTTTTAAATGAAATTGGTTCTGTACAAATTCATAATGGATGGATAATGGGTGCTACCCAGGCACCCAAAGTAGCAAGTGACTTGACTGCAGAGCTTAGGAATGTGGAATGCGGTGAATTCAAAATATACAAAAAGATGCAGTCCGTACCTTTTATGTATTGATAATAATCAAACAATCAAAGAAAAATATTTAGATATATTAACATTTAGAAGCAAGTAGGTACGGAAATTACAAAAAAATAATAAATTCAAATTAATAATTAAAATAATAATATACTTAAGGACTTAAGTATGTATATTTTTTAATATTTTTTATCTAGTATAATTAATTGAGGTCTGAAGTCGAGACATGTAAGTAGTATAAAAAATACACAGTAGTATAAAAATATCGATTTTTTTGTTTTAAATTACGTGAATGGTACTACCCGGAAAATATTTTTTTAATTCCATATTTTGGGTCCTCAAAAGGCCTACTATAAGAGGTTTCAGGATTATCTATTTTTTCTGGGACACCTGTATAATATCTACACACAATAGGAAAACATACGACTATAGGAAATGGAATAATTTTAAACAAATCTATGCATATAAGGCTAAGGGCACGTAATCTAAGATTTAGGAAATGGGTAATGTTTAAATGGTAAATATTCAAAATATTCGTTATTTTGAAGTTCAATATTGTTTTAAGATCTTTAAATTTATGTTTTCTGCGTGAAGATAGATAAAGACAAGATAAAACCCGACTACTTAAAATCATAGTCTAAAAAGTATTAAACAAGAAAATAATTATACTCATCTCAAAGTTGAAAGAAAAATTATATGTAGATTGTAGGTACCTATACCTACCTATCCTAAATGCGGGAAATTTTTACTTCTTCAAATTCAATTCAAATTCAATCAAACTCAAATATCTCGAAAACCATTGAATTTTGGATGGAGCTTCATATGGCTTAACTGCTTAAATGATAGCTTTTGAACTAATCTATACGCCCTAAGAGGGAATACGTCACAAAACAAATCACCCATAGTCAATGTAGGGAAGTTCGTCATAGTTTATTTTTGAGATTTAATTACATGAGTCTTATTCTTTCTAGAATGGTGATATTGAGAGATGTTGAGCAATGATCCTTTTTTCACATTATCAAAAGGTCAAAATATCTGTACATGAAATTACTTTACAGATATCGATGATAATTTAAAATCTCATCGGGCTGATATAGATACTCGTATTGGGATATAACATTCGTTACATTTGAAAGCTTATAACATATCCAAAACAGATACCTACAATCTACATTATCATATCAAACATTAATTATATTGCATTGTTTTAAGCAACAAAGAAATATTAATATTGTTATAATAACGCTTCATTGTCATTTTTATTTAAATTACGTAGGATTATGTCAATATTATTGCCATTTTT